>MU226593.1:1000961-1033702 GCA_018584345.1 Thuja plicata
AGGTAGTGGCTAAATAGCCAACTAAAATGTATCATTTATAGAGAGAATGATGAAAAAAATGAAGTGTCCCCTTCGTAAGAGGATACATTTTAGTTTGTTGTTTAGATGTTTTCGCCAACCCACGACCTGCATTGAGCAAGAGTACTGACAGTACTCTTGCCACTGTCACGAGGGTACCATCGACCTTGCTTATGCAGGGTACCAACGGGGCCCCTGTTGCTGATGGAAAGGTACCGCTGGCTGCCCACTCCCTCAGCATATATGTTGATGGGAGTCAGGGAAAGTGGGGTGGGACCCCCACTTTGTCTCCCCCAAATTATTATTATTATTTTTATATTAATTTAATTTATTTTTAATAAATTTAAAATTTAGTTAATTTTTTCAATTATTAATTATTAATTAAGCTTTCAATTAAATGAAATTAAGTTTTAAATTAAATGAAATTTAGTTTTAATTATTAATTAAGTTTAAAATTAAATTAAATTTAGATTATGGTATTAATTAGTTTTCAATTATTAAAATTTATTTTTTATTAGTTGTTATTTTCTTTTATTATTAAATTAAAATGATATTTATAATATTTTATATCATTTTAATTAATATCTTGGAATATAGTTGATATAATTGTAAATATGTTTATTAATATAATTGATTAAAGTTTTAAATGTGTGTCTTAATCACGATCTTTTGTTGTTTTGTGTAATCTCATTGTGATAATTTTCTATTGCAGTCTTTATGGTATTGGGATTGTTTTGCTTGTTTTATTGTTGGTATGGGTAGTATTAGTTTTGATTAAGGGTTAGACATACCAGAGGCTTGGGGTCTTTTTGTACTGCATTTGTTTTGTTTGCATACTCAATCATGTGTGAATTGTATTGTCACGTTTATGTTATCTGACCTCTATTTTAGTATGGGATTCATATGCATACTTTAGAGAGAATCTTATGTTGATTTTGGTTGCATGAGAACCAATATGTTCTTGTATGGGCAAAAAATAGATTTGAGTGATACTCTACCATTATGATGTTTATTCAATCTATGAGCTTAGGGTAGGATAACTAGGTGTGTAGGAGGGAAGTGGCTTACAATGGAGACCGGGGCTCGCAAGTGGCTTACCAAGGCAACTCATTGTATGTAACTTAAGAAGGTGATGACTTAATAGAATACTAGGATAATTTTAGTAAGACAATAGTATGCCTCACCCATGCCTTGAGTGCTAGTATAGGCTAAGGATGTGAATGGGAGATGATTCTTGTCCATGCAAGGGGTGTAAGGATCTGACATGATTCATGGGGACACTTCCCCATACACATCCTAGGTTCCCTACATGTGTCTGATGCCTCTGGTAATGTCTAGAACCTTATTGTTATAGTGAGCTTCTAGGAACTTCTTGGTCATACTCATTTTGTTGGTCTTGTACATCCTTGCATCATTACTTCTTATTGTATACCTATTTGTGTGGGCCTGGTGTTTATCTCCTCAACACGGTGGGAGTGAACCTTTGAGTTCCACATTGTCGGGTGGTAGTGATTCTTTTTACTATTGAGATACAATGTTCTTGTTCATGTTTGGGTGGTAGTTTTTCTTTTTCCTATGAGATCCAATGCTCTTGTTCATGTTTGGGTGATCCTCATTGTTGTTCTATGTTCTTGTTCTTTTGGAGACTTGCTCATTCATGAGATGTATATTGTACTTATCTGTATTTTGGTTGACATCCATTCTGGAGATGTGATATATTATTATTTTTTATTGCATACCCCGTGACTTGTGTAGTGGATGTTGATTCATTATGTATACCTTGGGTATCAGTTGTATATGTGATCTTGTTATGAGATGTATCTTATGATTTTAGTTGATGTATCTTTTCTTGTTAGTTTATTTATGGTTGTTCTTTGTATATTGGTTAACTTAAAGTAACTCTACATCATGGAACACTTGAGATTGTTAACTGTAGTTGTTCACATTATCATTATGTTTATCTTTGTTGTTCTTGCTTCCACATTTTTTTTTAAAACTGTAATTTTTTTTATTCCATCAACATAGTATCTTTTTTAGGTTAAATTCTCTTGGGTTCTTTGGTGGGGTGTTAGATTCTGACATGATCAAATTCCTCAATCTTAGCCTTCTTCAACATTATTGATACGACCACACCAGTATAATGAATGACCAATTGAGATTCCATAATAATAATGCATAAATTATTCTTGAACTTTTCTCTTAGGATCTTCTAAAAACTTCTAATTTTCTCCTTGCAACAGTGCCAAATGATTTCAAAAATTCACATTGATAACCACAAACCTTCATACTTTATTTTTCCACAGAAAATTAAATATCGTTGACACAACCTAGCCATACTGGGTACATCAATCAATCAATCAATAAATTCAATTATTATATGTCCTTCCATCATACCAGAGCCAAGTTAGTTGAAACCAGTATCGCCTCAGAGTAGGGGAAGTGAATGATATAGCAATTTAATACTCCCCCTGAGCCAAAGCATTCAACTGAGTTACCAGAAGAGCTAGTAATGAGATCTGGTACCACAAGGATATCGTCACCAAAATTTTATTTCTTCCTCCATTTAATGTTAGTCTTATGAGATTTACTTGAAACTGAAAAATTATTACCATTTCTAGTATTTACCAGAGCATCACCAAATCGACATATGTTAGCACAATGACCAATCTGACCTCATTTGAAACAATTAACATTCCTGTACTAATCTTATTGACTGAATTCAAGATCTACATTGATTAGCCTTGTGACCATAATTGTGACACACATAAATTCCCATGAAAGATATTATTTATTCCATTCTTCTTATTTGATTTAGAAACTTGACTTCTACATTGACTTGCTTTATGACCAACCTTATGACAACTAAAACATTGAACCTTCTATTCATTTCTCATCTTACAATCAACTGCCTTATGAAAAAATTATTGCAAATGTGACTATAATTATTGAAAGATAAGTACCTTTGAGCATCCAGTTTCCTTACCAGAGGCCTTCTTGTATAACTATTATGATTCCTTATCTTGCCAGCTGCCTCCGACATCACCTCAGCTTCAACTACTTTTTCTTTTCCTTTGTCCTTCATATCTGAACATTCACTGGTAAACCCTAATCCTTATTTATATTTTTTACTCTTTTTTAGAGCTAATAAATGATCCAAAATAGTACTTCTCTCACAAATATTTACTTCAGATCTCAACTTCTTCAATTCCTGATCCAACTTCTCATTTTATTTTGACTTCATCTTGATGATATCCTTGAGATTCTCTTGATATTTCTTCCATTCCTCTATGGTGAGCTTCAAATCCTCTTAGGTCCTCTTCCAACCTTACATTTTATACTTTAATCCATCTTTGATGAATTCCTCCATAGATCAGTGACAACATAGATCTGATACAAACCCTCTACTAGCATACACCAAACTTTTGCAATACAAAATATAAGACCTTCTTTCTGTATCACTCAACTTCTTTCACACCACTACCTAATATACCGAAATAGACTCTCTCTCTCTCTCTCTCTCTCTCTCTCTCTCTCTCTCTCTCTTCCATCATATCAAATACAAAAAAATTTCTTTATTTAGACAAGTATATGATCAAACACATGTCAGCCATACCAAAAGAGTGCGTCTACCTCAATACAAAAAGATATTACAATTATATTTAATCCACTACCACCAATCCTAAATCTAGGTCATACTTAGGAAGATGTTACCATAGGACCTAAATATAGGTCACACTTAAGATGTATACAATGCATATTACATTCTCTGAAACATAGGAAAATTCTAGAACCATCAGAATGCCACAACCAAGACCATGTCTTGATCAATAGAATATCTGAACCCATCGATAGATGAACGTAAATAGAACCTATTCAGAATACATTATAAATTTTATATCAAATTAATTTGATGAACTACAAGAAAGTACAGATATCACAAACACCTGGAACAACACTATAAGCACAATAGTCAATAGGTACTGACAAAAAACACCATGCAACTCCAAATACTAAAAGTATACAAGTATACCAAAATATGTAATCCATAAATATAATATGTCACCAAGCACCAAAAATGAATGTACAAAACCTATTTTGTACAAAATTAAAACCACTCATAATTTACCAATAATATACTGATAACCAGAACTACCCAACCAATACCGCCAACAACCAACTGATACTGCTAGGTAGTCAGTGTGAAGGATTTGAAATCAATGACAATAATGCTAGAAACATGTAAATATGTCTAACATACCTTTTAAGACTTATTCCATAGGTAATCTAGGAAAATGAATGCACATTAAGGCCACAAGGAAAGATTCCTTTGATTGGCTAAGCCTAGGATACCACATTTTGAGAAAAACATTAGCTTTCCCAAAAACCATAACCCCCTAACTAAGATTATTGAAATGTCCTTTTCACATGCAAAAGAAACAAAAAATAATCCTCTAGAAATTACAACAATTATTTTCCATTTTTTTCTACCTCTTTGAATCCCATGATATAACCAAATAAATATTTGACAGGGGACCCAAAAGCATATCAATCAAAAAATATTCCCTATAAGAAATCCCTTTATCTACGATAATATATATACTCACCTTTATTTTGTCTCATAATAAGAGCGTTTGGGGGGTTTGATATATCTCCCTTCTCTTTATGATGTTTCCCTTTGTATTTTAGCTAGGAGTTCAATTTTATTTTAGGTCAAACTATCCATAAAAGACACTTGAATCTTGTCTGCTACCAATCTTACTCAACTTGTGACTTTGGTTGAAATCTCGCTTATTTCATTTGAGATCATTGCAACCCACATTAGTTATCTAAATTTTGGGAAACCCCTTGGTCTACCTTCAATTAAAGGAGGTGCGAATTCTATCTGTAATCGGGGTAATAAGAATCTATAGTTCCTGCAATAACATCAAAATCTCAACCACAAAGAGATCTGTTAGTCAGTTAGCATTCCCAAATATCGAAAGATGAAGCAAATAAAAAATGCATAATCATTAAATCATAATGAAATCAATTAAAAAATATATGAACATGCAAACCAAAATCCCTCCTTCGTTGTTATCATTCTCTTGCAACGTGGGCTCTTAGAAATGAGTGCTCAATGTGCCAGCATATGAATTCAGAGAAATTGTGGTTATGTGGTAACAAAGTAAGAAAATTGGCTCTCTATTTATAAGAATTTTAGAGGTTGCAATTAGGATATTGTAATTGGTGGGACTGATTGCCCGTGATTGAAGAGTTAACTCAATTTGATTGATGAGTTGACTGGGTTGATTGATATGTTAGAAAAAGAGATTGAAGAGTTGACTGAATTGATTGAAGACTTAATTGATGAGGTGGGATAGAACATTGAATAGATTGATTAGTCAGGAGAGAGAATTGTGGAGTCAGGGATTGTGATTGATGAGTCAAAACTTGATTGGATAGTTAGACTAAGGGTTAGTAATAGTTAGAAGTGAGAGAATAATTTACAAATAAATAAATAAAATAATTCATTTACTTGCACATGGGGAATATAAATAAATAATTAAACTTATTTATTTATTTAGAGAAATAATTAGTTTAATTAAATAAATATCATTTATTTAATTATGAGTGGGATTTTGATTTAGTTATTACATAAACATAATAATAAAAAAGAGGAAATATTAATTAAATAATATATTTATTTAATTAATTGAGTGATATAGGGAGAAATTAAATAACTTTAATTTATTTAATTACTTTATAGATGAATAATTGATGAGATAATTGATTAGACGTTTAAAAATTAAGTAATTAATTAAAATCACTTAATTATGAATTTGAAGAGAAGTGATGAATTTGAACTTAGGATATAGTAGAATGGGATAGTTTAATTAAATAATATATATTATTTATTAAATTAAGAGGAATGTTAATTAAGTCATTGTGTTAAAGTGAAAGACCATTTTTAAGTGTCTACATTTTGCCCCTGTGTGTGTAAACCTACAATTCACAAACCTGCATGAAACATTAGTTTAATCACAATTATTAATTTGAATTCAAAAGATCTATGCTAATTAACATTCAAATTGAAGCAATTAAGAGCGTCTCCTGGATCTCTAGCTAGAAGGACTATAAGAATGCTCTCAGCTACAAAGAAAGCCTAAAGTGACTACCCCTAGAACGAGAATTATGCTAAGAATGATGAAAAATTGGATCTAAGATGCAAATATATGCAAATTAAGATAAATTGTCTGATTCTAAATGCTCAAATCTACTCCAAACATCAATGAATTTGGAATTATGATGATGCTACACATGAAATCAACCTTGCCTCCAAGGATAGTGGATGCAAATTGATTATAATATGGATTATTTATATGAAAGTGGATGTAAAGTGGTGAAGTGGTAAAGTAATTGGTTATTTGCACTTAATTATGCCTCCTATTATATGATTTTCCAAGGTGTAGGGGGTAAGTTAAGATAACCATAGTCAAAACATGGTTGAGGTTAAGGATTAATTATGTGTCCCCTTTAAGTGGACAAGATTGATTTGCAAGATTGAGTGGTCAAGATAACAAAGCCTTTTTGCAATCCATGTGCTTGATTTCCTCATTTCCCATTGGTTGAGTGATTTTTTGTCATGTAGCGGCGGGTGAGGAATATTAGGATTTAATTAATTGAAAAGAATTACTTTAACCATGATTGATTTATTGAATTTAATTTAATCAATTGATGAACTATGTACTTAAATGATTAATTCAATTACCCATTTATTTGATTTATTGATTTTATTTAATTCAAAATAGCTTGTATTTGATTGATTTTTTCTTTGAATTGCTTTGACCAATTTTAGGTGTATACCAATGCCCCTCTTTGAATCAATGTGCAAAGCGCATTGGTTCAAAGAATACCTAATGTCCGATGTCTTATTTGATACCCTATTTGATGTCCAATATGATACCTAATTTGATGTTCAATATGATACCTGGTTTGATGTCTGATATGATGTCAAGATGCATATTTTGATGATGTGATGTTGTCTCTATGATGTTAAAATCTTGATATAGATCCTTGATTTTTCTTTTGATTTGATTTGAATGCTCCAATAATGATTTTGAATTTTTTGATGCTTAATGTCTCTGATTTTTAAAACTTCTCCAATGTAATTGATTTTGTGTTATGATGATCGTATTAACCCTAGGGAAACAAATTTAAATGATATTGAACAATTTTGATGATTTTTGGAATTTTTAGAAAATTTTGAATTTTGAGTGACAATTTTGATTTCGATTGGTTTCTCGATATGTAATATGAATTTAAAATGCCCTGGTAAAAACATTTATAATGAAAAGGACACATTTTTATGAAAAAGGTAAAAAAACTATCCAAAAGGTCAATATCAGGTATATAAAGGGTGAAAATTACATTTTTACCATTTCATTTTCACTCTCCTCTTTGCCATTTTCCACTCTGAGTGAGTTTTCCACCTCCAACTGAAATCATGGTTGTCTTGATTCAGGAGCTCAAATTTGAGAAGGGTAGGAGATTCCAATGTCCACCATCCTATGGAGCACCGGTATGGCCTGATATGCAACTCTGGTTTTGAAATTTTGATGATTAATAGCTAGATTTGGTTTTTATGGTGCATTTTTTCATTAGTTTTCTACCTTTTTCCATTTTTAGCACCTACATAATTAGTTTTAGCATTACCGATTAATGTTTTAGTGCCTATAAAATATGTTAGCACCTATGTAAACTATTTTAGCACCTAAATTAGGGGTTTTTTAATGATTTTTAACGCCTAGACAATATCTTGTAATGCCTATAGGATGTATGTACATTTTTCACTTTTTAATAATGCTGACATAATTTGTTTTAATGTCTAGGATGCGAAATGGCACCTATAAATTGTTATAGAACCTATGCAAATTGAAATAGTGCCGACACCCTTTTTTGCAATGCCTAAACCTTATAGCACCTATGATTAGTAAAACAACACCTATGCAAAATTTTGGCAATTTTGCATATTTGAATTAGCATTTCAGCATCATTGTTTCTATTATCGATCCAATGGATATTGATGAGGCTCCTGATATTGTTGTTTTGAAAATCAAGTGTGTTTGATGTCAGTATAGATTGTCTAGTTGATGTGGTATTGATGCAATTAGATAGGTTGATATGATGTTGAGTCAAATAGTGTGATGTTTCATCCTCAAGATATAGAGTAAGAAAACCTGGTGCACTTAGAAATGAATAAGTAGATGAAAGGTTGAGTGATTGACTTTAGATGATCAACTTTGATGATTTTTACTTATTGAATTATTTGATTTTAAAAATAGGTTTGATTTCCAAAACTAGTAGTACATGGTCTATATCCTTGGGCATTCGATATGATTCCTCAGCTTAGTATTGCTGATAGGTGGGCTATTGTACAATTTGGATTGTGGTGCTTACTTGAGATGCCCTAGTTCAGGGTGAACATGAGTCTATTGGCTTCTTTGGCCGAGCGTTAACACTCAAACCATAACACTTACACTTACCGATGGGTGAGGTGACTTATAATGCTTGAGGATGTGTATAGGATTCTTTGGATTCCTACAATGGGAAAGAGGGTTTATTATGATTAGGTGTATGATGGGGAGGGTTGTAAAAATGTATTTGGAGATGCTACTATCAGAGACTAGACTATCTAATGGAGGATGATGATACAAAACTATGAAAAACTTCCCTCAGTGTTAGCAATATTTATTGGAAGTTTTATGATACCAGATAGACAAGGACATGGTTTTCTAGTTGGATGGGGATGCATTTTGGATAATATGATAGAAAATTTGAGGAGATTTGCTTGTGGTTCTTTCATTCTTTCTCACTTATATCTTGACCTGTATTATGTGGTATATAGGCACAGTGCCACTCTTTTTTCCAGTGCAGTGTTATTAAAGGTTTGGGCTTGGTAACATCTCCCTATATTGAGACCTATTGTAGACAAAGTTCATCCTATCAATTTCCCTTACACATATTATTATCATGGAGTGATTGTCCAGCCTCGGTTTGGAAAATTAGATTATTGGAGACACATGCTTGATGATATGGATCAGGTGTGTTGGAGGACCTATATTGGGTGTGAGCTATGGGTTGAGGATTCTCATGATATTAGATTTTATGTTCATGCCAAGGTGGTTGATTGGTTGGACCACATTAGTGATTGAGAGATTTTTATTCATACATTCTTTGAGATAGTTTGGTCAACCACAATGCCTGCTATAGGGGTTAGTACATTATGCCATAGTTTAGATAGAGAGGAATTTATGGGGTCCTTGTGTAGATTCTTGAGAAGTGTATGAGGGATTTTGGGTCTTCAAACCATTCCATGGGATTATAGAGAAGATATATTAGATGTGGGTGTGACTCCCGAGTATGCATAATGGGTTACTTTATATCCTTTTCAGAGATTTACAGATCCTACTGAACCTATTCCAAATATTGATGAGAGAGATAGTGATGATGATGATGATGGATATTATTTAGGTGATGGAGATGGGGGACCTTGATGGTGGAGAGAATCTAGGGTATGAAGTGGTAGAGCTACAAGTGGTAGAAGTGGGAGAACATGTATGAGAGATCCTAGTAGAGTTGTTTGGGGGAGAGGTGGAGTGATTATACCTATTCTTGGGGGTGGAAGTGGTTAGGGTAGAGATGATGGAGGTAGAGGTGGAGGTGGTGGAAGTAGAGGTAGAGGTTTGATGCAGGGAGGGATATTACTTAGGGCCAAAGGCACTCCCAAGTACCAAACCAGCTTGCAGATATATAACTCAGAAGCTCAAACATAGAGAAGGAGAGAAGGAATACATATACTTGTGATTAATTCATCAAACTTCATACATGTCAGGATATAAGGCCTTCCCAATTATGACCAATACAATCTAAAAATATTACAAAACAATCCTCATACATGCGAGATCCACAAACCCTAGATCCCCAAAAATACCATCCCAAAAATTCCTCCCTAAACTAATAACAAAACACTATATTTTTACAAGAGGCTACCGAAAAGGTCATCCCAAAAGATCCTAAAGGTCCAACATAGGAGAGAGAAACAACCTAGATTTAGGTCCACACATTCCCCAATGAGATATCCCAAATTAATACCATGACAAAAATTAAATGCAGATGTCGGCTCAAAGATCCAAAAAAAGAAAATACACAGTGAGATAGGAAACATGAAACCACCGAGCCACTAAGACCATTCGGTGAAACCACGCCAAGAATAGTAACCAAGTTTGGTTGGTGAAACAAAGAAAAACCTTCAATTGAGAACTCCAAAGAAGTTGCCGAGCAGTCTACTGAAAGTCTCAAATAAGCTACCGAGCTTAAAAGAAAACATATTTTTGTTTGATATAGGATTTCCATGAACCCAAGATGCTCCTGCATTAGAGACCTAGGGTTGAAAAGAAATGATTCTCTAAATCATGAGTTAGGTATGACATGAGTTGAATCCAACTCAGATTGAGAAATCCATGTAGAGTCTTGAATTGGTATGTTCTTCCACTTTACCAAGTATTTTATGTAATCTTTTCCCCTTGTGCTCTTACCAATTATTTGCTCCAAAATATATTCAACTTCTTCTATCTATTTCTTAGGATAATCACTTAGAACTGTCACTTCTTCATCAGGTTCATGATGCTCATACAAATCTAAAATGTTTAATATAGGTGATATATTCATGTCATCAGGTAACTCTACATAATAATAATTTCCACCGTCAAACTTCCTCAATATCTTGCAAGGAAAAAATTTATTCATCTTCAATTTACCATATGTTCCAATAGGAAATCTTCCTTTCTTCAAATGAACCATCACTTTATCGCCAACCTCAAAATTATTATGTCTTCTTGATCTATCTGCACTATCCTTGTATTTTTTATTACTTTTCTCCAGCTTATGTTTCACTTCCTCATGCAATGACTTCATAAACTCAACAAATTCTTCTCCTTCAGCACTCCTCTTCTCTTCTCCAAAAATATCTCTCAAGTCAATTATACCTCTCGATTGTATTCCAGTAACAATATGAAAAGGTGTCTTTCCAGTACTCCTATTTACTAAATTATTCCATGAAATCTCTTCTTGTGCTAACATCAAATCCTAATTGCTCAGTTTGTCTCCAACTGAGCATCTCAACAAGTTACCCAAACTTTGGTTTACAACCTCTATTTGTTCATCACTCTGTGGGTGAAATGTAGAACTTGTAACCACCTAGATTTGGTCTACTCTGACTATAGACCCTATTTTCCCTAAGTATGATCATACCCCCAATTAGGTTTAGACAACTCTTAAATCGGCTGACATAATTCATTCAAATCAAATTTAATCTCCTAAGTGATCTAATCACTAAATTTAATTAATCACCTAAGCCAATCAAAACCAATCAATTAAATCAAATCAATTCAAATCAATACCTGGCTAAGGTAATTAATTTAAAAGGAATTAAATAAATCCCTATTTATATCAAACCACTTGCAAAAAGCCTATCTTCTAGCATAAATTAATCTAATTAATTGGCTATAGTCCTAATTAATTATCTAAAGCAATAAAAAGCTTAAATAATTAATATTCCTATTTTTGAATGAATATATTTAATACAATTCATTTCATTAATGTTCCCCAAAACCCCTTATCTAACCTACCTCAATCCCTTTGACCCTGGGTTCAAACCTATCGCAACCTATTCACCCCATGCTAAATCTAATCCTAATCCTAATCCCATTCTAACCCACCTCCTAATGATGTCACATTCCTAAAAATGTGATTAGGAACTCAACCCACTTGAGAAAGTCCACTTTCTCAAGCTTGACTCTAAACCCTCTCTATGCCTCTTAAATGCTTGCATTTAATGCATATGACCTCTCCACGCCTCTTAAATGATTGCATTTAATGCATATTCAAGCCCATGCTTCCTTATTTCCTTTGAAATTTATTCCTCTTACACCCCATTAATGAGTTTTACAACTCCATTAATGACCCTTGTCCCCCCTCTCTCTCCTCATTTCTTCTATAAATAGAAGGAATTTTTGAGCACAAATAAGCCTTTATTTTAGATTGAAAATGCATTGTTATGCTGTTAGGATCTATATAGATTCATGTAACATTTAGTTTCCATGTTTATGCATTGTTATTATCTTCATTTCTAGAACTAGAATGCATGTTATTTAGATATCTTTCTTGTTTTTAATAAAATATTTCATGCTAGGTTGTATATGTCATTGGAAAATGCATAATTTGAGGGCTATTATGTTGTTTTTCACACTCCTAGTTAGAAAGCAATAGATCAATTTTAGTGGATTTTCATTCTTTACTAACCCCTTTTTCACTAACATAATGATCTATTGAAGTGTTGTGTCACAGGTCATAGGTGCACTATTTCACACACATTTTTGACACCCACCGTGGGGCTCAATTCTGGGTTTTGCCTCATTTTAACTCCATTTTTCACCCATTTATCTTCCCAGTTTTCAGGTCCAGAGTTGTTTCTAGTAGCAGAAGCTTGCATCTGAGATACACCCTCGCACCATAGAAAATGAGGCTCGCATCCAGGATTTCCTGGGTCATTTTCAATATAGGCTCGCATCTAGTGAACATTTTTTCGTATGTGGTAGCAGAGGATCATATCTAGTAAACTGTATCGTATCCCGTATTTCTAGGATCACATCTGGTTGAAATTTTTGTGAACTTCATTGCCTAACCCTTAACACTTTAACGAGTTGTTGATTTGACCTTTTGACAGCCTAACAAGTGCTTGCAGGTTACTGATAATGAAGTGAGAAGACTTGGCTAACGTGTGTGTTTGCAGGTGTTTTTGAATTGATTTCAATACTAACCATTTATAACACTTTTTCAAAAAAATTTAAAACATTTTCTCAACACTTGTTAAATCGACCAGATTATTATACTCTTTTCTGTTAAGGAAAATAAAAAAATCAGACGTTGGTTTAGTACTTGTAAAGGAATTTGGGGATAAATGGACAAACAAACTCACACTTTAATTCATTTTGGAAATCAGTAATTGGACAAGCTAATCACTAAATTTTGTGGATAATTGAACAAGTTACATCGTTTAAATTCATTTTGGGATCTGAAATTGAACAAGCAAATCACTTAATATTGCGGATAATTGAACAACACATTTTCTTTCACACATCCTATTTTCATTAACTTAGAAATATCTAAATCAAGCTCAACATATCTTGAGGGAATGAATGTTGATTTGTGTGTTTTGGGAGAAAATGACATGGATTAGGAGAGTATGCTCTTCTTCTTTTGAAGAATCAGAAATCTAGACATCTTATGCTCGCGAATCCTTTGAATGATTATTTAACAGTAGAGGGCCTACCGGTTGAGGAAAAAATCTCTTGGGAATGACCCAAGTGAGGACAGGTTTTACGCCAACCCTTCCAACTCACTATAAATAATTTCTTCCTCATAGGCCAAAGCCTCGAAAGATGGAGCTGGTTGTGTTCTCAGAATTTTGACATCATTCCTTGAACACGGTTGGGTATGTGTAGAGCGGAGCCGCTTGAATCTTGCTTGCGAGACTACACATATTTTAGTACTCATAGGGCTATACACCTCAATTTTGCCTTGTGCAATTCTATGGGGGACGGTTTTGAATGGATTTCCCTAACATAAATGACAAACTTAATAGATAAAACTACCTGATTCATCCCTGAAAGGGTGATAATCCTTGTGCAAGGTAAAAAGTAATTTCCCCAAGACACTCATCATATCGTACCCTCACTTGCATTTGGAGTCAGCTAATACAACATCATGACTGGAGCCATTGCATGCTTAGTGATGGCTATATTCTGAATAGAATTTGAGTGTGTACCTAAGTCAATGAGCAAGGATTTTTATCCTCCACCTAGAAATCGGGGCATAAGGATATGTTTGTTCCCTTAACAAAGCAAATTTGTTTGATGTCTCTGAAAGATCATTAACAAGATAAAATCCTTCAAAACAAGAAACAAACTTACCCATGTGTTTTTCACCCACTGATAGGTCTCAGAACACAATCTGCAATCAAACAAACTTCACACACCTTCCAGACAAATGTTTCAAAACTGACAAAATCTGACAGAGACATCATAAATTTGCATCCCAGATTTCCTAGCTCATATTTGGTTTCCTGGCTCATATCTAGTATCCTGGCTTGTATCTAGTCAACACATCATTGCATCTAGGGTTTAAGCTCACATTTAAGGTCATCAGTAGCTCGTATCCTGTATTTCCTGGCTTGCATCTAGGAAGTGGGCACTTGCAAAATAGTTTCTTAGTAAAACTTAGTTGATTTGGGTACCCTTTTGGCTCTTTAGTCTATCCCTATTGTCTTTTCTGGTCTCCCTATTGCTGTGTCAAAACACTTTTTTAGACGTCTACCTTGCATGTCCTGTTAGTTTCTTGCAATCCATCTCAATACACATGGTCTATCCACTTTTCAAAACAACTTGATTCCTAGCTCACTATCAGAGCATTCTAATCCTCTAACACTGGAATCATTTACTTCCACCAAGATATAAATGATACTTCCACCTAGACACACTCACTTGAATGATTCGAGATACTACCTGACACTATCGGGAAACTTTGACAAAATTGAGATATAGATACATGGTTAACATAAGATGCAAAAAGTACATGCCTAAAGGACCGAAAATACTCCTAAATCACCACACTTTCAAGGAGAAACATCTCACATTTCCCTACTCGATCTAGACTCTCTAGAAATGGACAGGTCCACTCGTGGATGGAGTGAGGATTTTGACGAATATGAAAATAGAAAAAACCAAAAGCACGAAGATATTGATGAAGAAGAACCCACATTTAAAAATCCTCTATTTGAATTAGGAAGTGAGGAAGACATCACTAAAGAAGAATACGATAAACTCAAATAGAGAAAGAAGTTCCATAAGATAATGGAAAAGATGATTGACGAAGATAAAGAGAAATACTTTCTCCATCTAGCGTCCACTGGTGTAAAGTTACCCAAGGATTATGATGTGGAATAACTAAAGGAAAAGGAGGTACCGAATCCTATTTCCATTCTCACCAAACAACTTACCTTAATGCAAATGGAGCTTGCAACAATCAAGCAAGAGAAGGCTAAACCCAAAATGAAATACTTTGTGGGGTCCATTTGTCCATTTCCTTTTGACAAGAGTATCACTATGGTTCCACTCCCTCCTAACATGGCATGGCCAAAATATGACAAGTATAAGGGAGAGACCGATCCACATGATCATGTTAGAGAATTTTGTGCTCTCAGCATAGAGTACATGCATGAACCTACGTACCTCATGCAGATTTTTCCTAGAAGTCTAGGAGGCAATGCCATGGAATGGTTCTCAAAAATTTTGAGGAGTTAATTCAATAATTTATTGAACATTACTCCTATAATATCCAACATGACATGACTATGATGGATCTATGCAACACTAAACAAAAGACTGGTGAAACCTTTACTCACTTTCTACAAAGGTGGAGGAAAATCTTTGCACGATTTTCAAGAGCTATTCTCGAATTTGAGAAAATGGAAATCTTTGTTAATAACTTGGTACCAAAATTGAACTATGCATTACAAATGCAAGAATCCCCTAGCTTCGATAGGATGATCAAGAATTCCCTCTGTATCGAAGAAGTTATGGTAAAAAGGGAGAGCTTACTCTTCAAAATGAAAACAAATCTAAAAACTCCAACTCCGAACCTAAATGGTGGAAGAAAAAAAAAATGTTGTCAACGATGGCGTAGTAGACGCATCCAATGTTGGTCCTAAACCTGAGGTGTTCAATCTAACTAACAACATGCAAGCAAGTAAAGATGCCAAGGTAACGACCCCCATACCCAAAGAAAACAATGATAATAGCAAGGGTTGCCCATTGACTTCAAAACCTCAAAGAACATTCAATCCTTTGGGAGAGCCTCTTGAAACTATTTTGAAGACACTATTAGACAACAAAGTTCTCAAAATCTCAGATTCCAAACCATGGGAACCAGCCATCAAACCAAGGTGGTGGGATGATAACTCTTACTGTGTCTTTCATAAGAACAAAGGACACAAGACTAACAACTATCTTAAACTCAAATATGTTATTCAAGACCTCATTGAAGGAGGAAAAATCAAAGTGGAAGGACACACTACCAACGAAGAACATACAACATTTAACAAACCGTTCCCTAACTACGAGAAAGGGGAAGCATCTAAAGGAAAAGGTAATGAAGTAAACTACACCTATTCCAATAATGATAATGTGATCAATATGCTTGAAATTAAAACCGAATCAGTTAATGTGGTCACAATCAAAGGTATTTATTTCTAATCGAATGCGGTGACTCGGAGCCAAGCACAAGTCAGGATCAAAGGACACAATTCCTCCTCAAAACCAACATCAATGTCCAAAGTTCCTATTGTTACTATCCCTAAACCAGTAGCAAAACACATGGTTACTATTCCTACAACAAAGTATGACTTGGTGGACCAATTGCAACGAACTTCTGCTAAAATTTCCATTTTTGAGTTTCTTAAAATATCCATAGTGCCTAAGGAAATCCTGGAACAAGCCCTACATGTCGCAAATGTACCAAAAGACCTTGATATAGACAAATTCCAAGCGATGGTCAATCACATCTCAGCACCACATTACCTCTCCTTTTCTGAAGAGGATGATAAATCATTGACCCATCCACATAATCAACCCCTCCATATTGAAGTCCTTATTCATAAATCTCATTTTAGATGTGTATTGATAGATGGAGGCACATGATTGAATATTTGTACCCTTAATCTAATCAAGAAACTAGGTCTTTCAGAACAGACCATTGACTCTAGAAGCAAGATCACTATCAAAGCTTATGATGAGGAAGAAAGATCCTCTAAAGGTCTTATTATTCTACCCATCAGAGTCAGGCCGATTGAAAGAAATGTCATCTATCAGGTTCTGGACCTACCCCTAGCCTACAACATCTTGTTGGGGAGACCTTAGATCCACGAAATGCAAGCTGTGCCATCTACTTACCACCAGTGTATCAAGTTCCCACATAATGGGGTGGAAGTAACAATTCCTGTAGATGCTAATTATACTTGCAACAATATCAAGGCAGGTAGTATGATTCTACATAACAAGGAAGCTATGGATGAGATTTCTGCTAAGACTACCAAGACATGGTGATGAAAAGTTTCAGAAAAACCTTAAAAATTGAAGAAACAGGAATGGGAGAATACAAGCTGGACATGACTCCGTCATTAAAAAAACTTCCAGTGTCACCAAGATCCTACGGAAAACCATCCTCATCATTCACACGTGCTGCATCTCAAACGCCAGAAGTCCACAAAAAAACTGGCATGGTTAAGGCATCCACATCTTCTTTAGATAACACACAAGAACAGGTAGTCTTGGACTGGATTTACAGGGGAGAACCAAAGGAAGCAGAGGTCAAACATGTAGAAATATCTCTAGAATAGTATGGTAAAGGATACGACCTCCTCAAGCAAATGGGATAGAAAGGAAAAGGACCTCTAAGCGACATAGGAAGAAGACTCATTGAACCTGTACACATGGAGTTCAGGAATACCAGAGATAAAACATGACTAGGTTTCAATAATGAATCTAACAAACCTACTTCAAAAGACAGTCTGATCTTTGACAAAGGGAGTGATGAAATAGAAGAAATAGAACTAGAACCATGGTCCTATGAAAGATTATTACATGTTGGCATAGAGAATCCCAACTATCAAGGAGAACACTATGTACTAAGCTTTGAGGTACCACAAGATATTCACATACCTTTGTTAGTACAAGCTCCTATTCAAGAGGTGGGGGACACAATAGAAGATGATCCAGAGGTATCATTTATAGCAATAACTACTAAGAGCACACCCTGACAATAGGATTCACATCCTAACTAGGGGAAGTTAGTCACAATCACACATGTCCTTGATTTACCACACTTTGACCCACATGTGGCTAATCGAGTACATCAGATAACTAATGCACAATTATTGAACTAGTCTAACGACGAAGTCACTAAATCTCATGATTATGAATGGGATGAGCTATCTGTCACCAAAAAGGACATTGAAATAGATATGATTCTCATGTTTGCAGCTCCATCAGCACCCAATGAACATTATAACACTACTCCCCATAATAGTGATATTCCTGAAGTAGAGGAAGAGTTCCTTCCCCCAATCATTGATGGAGAGACTGGTGTTCTCATAAGTCTAGAAGAACTTTAGAGGCAACAAGCAAGAAGCCTCCTTTTACGAAGAGATGATGATGAAAGTTCTACTGACGAGTCACTAGAGTTTAGTCCACATATAACTAACAATGACCCTTTTAATGATGATTTAACTCTTATTGATCTAAACATCGAAGAACTTAACTTAACAGGACATGTCATGTTAGTTAATAGTCTTGACACTAACACGATGCTCTCCTTCTCAAAATCCAACTCCTTATCTTTGATAAATCCATACTAATTGATTGGACTAGTACAGATCCTACTCCTACTCTTGACTTTCCCAATGACTACACCTTGGCTTGCTATTTAAATTCTTGTGAACCCTACCCTTCTTCCACCAATGCAAGGAGCGTGAACATGTCATAGGAGGATATCAAGTTTCTCAGTCAAAAATTGAAAAAGAAAAAGAAAAAAGGAACTGATGGTGAAAACCACGTTGTGGCAGTATCTGATCCTATAATAGTAAAAATAAAACATGTATCTAATGGTGAAGACCTCTCAAAGGCACCAAAGGATGAGATTCTTGATATCCTCCCTGAGCACTTTCAAGAAAGGTCTTCAGTTCTGATAGAACCAACACAACCAGTTAATTTGGGCATAGCTAAAGTTCCTCAAATAGTCCACCTAGCACAATCTTTTTCAGACGAGGAAAAGACATAGTTCACCGAGTTCTTGAAAGAGAAGAAGATCAAATTTTCATGGTCTTATATAGATATGCCTAGACTGGATCTTGAATTAATAATGCACCACTTGTCTATAGCTCCCGAGATCAAACCCATGAAATAGAAACTTAGAAAGATGCATCCTTATGTTGCATTGCTAGTAAAAGTAGAGCTAGAGAAATTGTTGAAAGATGGATTCATCAGAGTCATTGCCTATGCAGGATAGATCTCCAATGTGGTCCCAATGTCTAAATCTGATAAATCTATCAGGATATGTACTAACTTCAGAGACTTAAACAAGGCATGTCCTAAGGATGACTTCCCCCTGTCTAATATTTATATGATCATAGACCTCACAAAAAAGATACAAAATGTATTCATTAATGGATGGTTTCTCAAGCTATAATCAGATAAAAATTGCCCCTGAAGATCAAGAGAAAACTGCATTTACATGCGCATGGGGAACCTTTTGCTGGAATGTCATGCCATTTGGGTTAAAGAATGCCGGTGCTACATATCAAAGAGAAATGACTACTATATTCCATGATATGATGCATAAAAACATGGAGGATTACGTAGATGACACCTTAGCTAAATCCAAAGAAAGGAGCACTCACATTGCTGACTTAAGGAAAATATTGGATCAAATAGAGAAATTTCAACTTAGGCTCAATCCAAAGAAGTGTGCCTTTGGGGTCCAATCAAGGAAGCTCTTAGGGTTTGTTTTTTTAGCAAAGGTAATTGAGGTAGACCATGGCAAAGTCAAAGCTATACTAGAGATGACTCCTCCATGCAACATTAGTCAAATGAGGACATTACAGGGGAGACTCCAATCAATCAGGAGGTTCATGTCACAACTTGCCGATAGGGCACAACCCTTTACCAAATTACTACATATAGGGGTCACCTTCAAATGGGATGAACATTGTGAAGCCAAGTTTAGAGAATTAAAAGAGTACCTAGCTACTCCTATTCTTATGGAACCTATTCATGGAAAGCCATTAATCCTATATATTTCAGCTACAACTACATCACTAGGATTATTTCTCGCACAAGAGGATGAAGCTAAGAAAGAAAGATCAATCTACTACATCAGTAGAACACTAGTCTCCTATGAGCTCAATTACAACATTATTGAGAAAGCATGCTTAGCAGTTGTCTTTGCATCACAGAAATTGAGACACTACATGCTCTCACATACAGTAAGGTTCATTGCTAAGATCGATCCTCTGAAGTACCTTTTAAGAAAAATAACATTAACAGGATGTCTGGGAAAGTGGGTCCTCATTCTAAGTGAATTTGACATTGAGTATGTAGACAAGAGGGCTATTAAAGGACAATTCCTCGTAGATCAATTGGCAGAATCACCACTCCAAGATGATGAACCTTTAAGGATTGAATTCCCTGATGAGACCATTATGCATTTAACTAAGTACCTATGGAAGATGTACTTTGATGGTTCTTTCATGCAACAAGGCTTTGGAGCAGGGGTTCTGTTCATAACTCCTCAAGGCTACAAGATACCCAAGTCTTACAAGTTGATGTTTCCATGCACAAACAACATTTATGAATATGAGGCATTGATAAAAGGTCTTAAGCTTGCCATGGAATGGAATATTTTAGAGTTAAATGTGTATGGTGACTCCTAGCTCATTATCAATCAAGTCAATGGAGATTATCAGATGAAAGATGAGAATTTGACACCCTATAAGAAATTGGTTGACGATTTAAAGAAGTACTTTGTCTTCATCACATTCCAATAGATACCCAGAATAGAGAACAAAGTTACGGATGCTATGGCTACACTGGCACCCATGTTACAACTGGAGGAACATCAATTCCGCTATGACTTCTTGGTGGAAGAACTATCCTACCCCACCTTTGATACCCCTAAATATCAAGTAATCTGTGCTTTGAACACCCCAGACCAATCTCTGTATGCCAATATCATTGCTTACCTCACGGACCAAACCATTCCCAACAATCTATCCACAAATGAAAAAAGAGCCTTGATTAGGAAATCATCACATTATGTCCTCATAACTAATAAATTATATCAACAAGGTCTTGATAGTACTCTTCTTAGATGTTTAGAACTCAAAGAGTTAGATCACGCGTTAAAAGAAGTCCATGAAGGTGTATGTGGATCACATTCAAATGACTTTTCACTAGCAAAGAAACTTCTCAAAGCAGGCTATTACTGGCCTACCATGGAAAAAGATGCTATTCAGTTCTCCAAAACATGTCATAATGCCAGACACATGGAAATATCATCCATGCTCCTGCCAGAGAACTTATACCTTTCATTACACATTGGCCATTTCAGCAATGGGCCTTTGACTTGGTTGGACAATTATATCCCAATTCTTCAAATGG
The DNA here is from genome assembly GCA_018584345.1 of Thuja plicata. NCBI lineage: Eukaryota > Viridiplantae > Streptophyta > Pinopsida > Cupressales > Cupressaceae > Thuja > Thuja plicata. The sequence goes on from MU226593.1 coordinate 1,022,288, forward strand.
ACACAAGTTCATCATTACAGCCACTAAGTATTTTATGAAGTGGGTTGAAGCCGTGCCGCTAATCAAAGCCATTGGAAAATAGGTGGATATGTTCATTATGAACTACATTATCTATAGATATGGGATACCCTCTTTAATTGTAACAAACAATGGGGGCCAATTTAAAAATCAAGACATTGATGACCTTTGTGAACAATTCCACATTACTCAACACTACTCCTCAATCTATTATCCTCAAGGTAATGGATAGGCTGAGGCATCTAATAAGAATATTCTCAAGATCCTACATAGAACTGTAAGTAAGTCTGACAGAGACTAGTGTTTACAACTAAATACGGTACTTTGGGCCTACAAAACAAGCATCAAAACACCAACAGGAGCCATGCCATTTTCCCTAGTCTATGGTGTTGAAGCGGTACTACCTATTGAGGTTGAAATCCCATCTTTGTGGATATATTTACAAGGTCTTGTTACTGATGAGAAATACAACATCGATAGGGTGAATTCTTTAGACCTACTTGATGAGCATAGACAACAGGAAATTGATCATCTGAAGGTGTACCAAGCACGCATGTCAAAGGGGTACAATAAAAAGGTCAAACCACACCAATTTCAAGTGGGGGATCTTGTCCTAAAGGAGAATCCTAAGAACTAGCCTAACAAAGAACAAAAAGGAAAGTTTGAGCCTAATTGGCCGGGACCTTATGTTATCACTACTACTTTTGGGACTAGAGCTTATCAACTAGCTACACCCGAGGGAGATGTTCTTCCAGATCCTATCAATACTTTACATTTAAAAGGGTTCTATGCTTAATGTTTGGCTAGCAGAGCCTATACAGTGAAATAGTTCTCCAAAAAATACCAAAAAAATTTAGAAAATTGATCCTGAAGAAATCCAAAAATAGTGGAAAAAGTCCTAAAAAAGGGTATCCTTGGTGAAAACCTGGCAAACAGGTGCCTTGATACTACAAAAACATTCAAAAAAGAAAAAATAGAAAAAAAATTGAAAAAGAGAAAAGTGCCTTGATGACAACCTGGAAAAATAGGCATCCTGGTAGCAAAAAGAATGAAAAGTTTTTTCCAAGTGGTGAAAACCTAGCAATCAAGCATCACTTGTGTTCTACACTTCATCTATCAATGTAAAACTGATACTAAGCCTTCATGGCTACACTTATGCTAAGATTTGACTTTGTTTCCTTACAAAAATCTTATCCTTGCTTGGGATTTGTCTACATTTCTATCTTAGGGTCAAAGCCTTCTGCACTGGGGGCATCTTTTGCTAGCATATTAGGTCGCGTCTGCTAGGTCTTCATAGGATGTTTTGTCTAGTGACACAATGATACTCAATTTTTTCACCAAACTGTCACTTTCATGAAACAAGGATGACACAAATATTTCACTAACATGATCGATGTCCCTAGAACCTATATTGGATTGCAAACAGGAACAAAGTTATACACATACATGGAACACATATTGCTTGAATTCCAAAATTTTGATGAATCTCTACTGCACTTTAAAAATGAATCAATGATATTTCTCAATACTACCTAAACACATTTTGATCTTGGTTTGATTATAACTCTTTTATATATCCATGATTTTTTAACTTGGGGCATCTAAGCAGTTATGAGTTTTCTTTGATTGAATCATAATTGATAGTTGTTATGTCTTCCGAGTTACTCCATGACGTTTGTGCAAAGACAAAGAGTTGCAAGGATGGGGACATAATGTTTTCTTAGTTTTCTGTGTATGGTGATTGTTCCAAATGATCCTATAAATTTCACCTAACTTGGATGTTTATGGCAAGAGATGCCACCACGAGTGGATAGTCGCATATATCTCAATCTTCGTTATGTGTAAACTACGGTGAGGTTGAAACAATTTCCTTGTCTATTTTCTAACTCAGATTCTCACTAAGGTATATGAAGTATAATGTACCCAAGGATATGAATTTTCAAGGTCATTGCAGGTCCAATATCTTACCTTACACAGAATGTGATATAATAAAAGGAAGGTGACTATTTTATCCTAGCTTCTATGCCTTAATGCCTAAGTCTATTTTTGACATTTCAATAAAACTTAGTATTCATACTTTCATAATATCAGTGGGTATTAGTGATTGTTGTAGTATCTGGTGGTATCCATTCCAAAAGTGCCCAATGATGATAAAAATGTCCAATATCTGCCAATCAGTGACAAGTCCTAAGAGTCTACATATAGCTGCATTTAGAGATAGCATGATGCATTTGTGAAAAAAGTAACAACATAAGGAATGTGAGCTCAAAAATGATTTCTATTTTCTCTTCTAAATCTAAGTTAATTACATCCATTTACTATTACTGATATTTATATTGTTACACATCCATAGCATACATTTTGCATTCATAACATGAGACAGAAGAAAAATACAAAAACAAAGCATTTTTATGCATTGCATTTTATTTCTACATCCTAAGTGCATCCATACATTTTAATTGCATAAGGAAAGCTCAAAAATATCCATTTGCATATTCACATCGTATCATTTGAAACATATTTATATCAGTGATAAATCCAAACACATAAATGATGTCATCTAATCTAAACTCATCATAAAGACCAAGATACAATCACATGTGCAAAACAAATCTATCAAAAGCATATGGAAATCATGAAACATGTCAAAATCAGAAACAACGACATCAAATATATATCTCAAAACATCATGATACAAAGATCAACCACATGGAACAACGTCTACAAAAAGAGTATCAGAGGGTCAGAAAGAATCATATATATATATATATGTCATGTGTCATCATACAAAAGAAAGATCTTAGAAGGATCCAGATATACAATATACATGTGTGACAAAATACAAAATCAGCTCTGGCTTCCTCTCTCTCCCTAATCTGGAGGAGGAGGTGGAGGTGGTACAAATGGTGATGGAGGAGGCATAGCTCCCTCAGACTATTGGGAAACCTGTGAATAAGACAATGCTCTCTAGCCCTCTGGAACTGCAACATGGTATAAAGCAAAGTAATAGGCTTCTCTCTGTCCCTAGTGAGTGGCTATCTGAGCCTGTGCATCCCTCTTTGCTCTGAGCATATCACCCTGCCTATCCTACTCTGCCTTGAGACACTCTAGCTATGCATCCCTATCTGTCAATAGAGCCTCTAAAGTGGTGATGTGTGCTTTCAACAGCTCTCTCTCCCACTCACACTGGGATAGTGGGTCCCCATCTCTTCCAGAACCCCTGCCAGAATCTTGTCCTGATAGTCTATCCTGTGATCTATCAGGATGAATCTACTGTCTCTACTTCTCTCTAGTCAATAAAGGACTAGGATCTATCTGGGGAGCAACAAATCTGAATCAGGTGCGTCAACCCTCTCCACTCCCACTAGCCACATCTGCAGTACCACCCATAGCTCCACCTCCCCTATCATCTCCGTCATCATCACCATCATCTGGAGGAGGATGTCTCCCATCTCTACCTCCATCTCTACCTTCGTCCCTCCCTCCATGTCTACCAGCACCCCTGTATCTTTGTGCTCCTCCTCTCCCCCTGGCAGGGCTGTCATCCAGATCATAGTCTATCAGATCCTTGATACGAGGAATGGCCTCCTCCAGAACTGTGAACCGAGGAAATGGATGTTGAAGCATCTCTACAGCATGCCCATTAGAATAACCTACATCTGCAACATCAAGGCAAAGGTACCAATCAACTCCAACCATGTCTCTAATCTCCTGGTGGGCAGTCTCATAACTAAGCTAGGCACCCCATAATGGTGCCTCATCATGGATCTGAGCATATGCAGTCACGTCTTGGGTCCTGCCCTGTCGCCAACCGAACTGTCTCAAGACTTGGGTATGAACAAACTGCTCTACAATGTATCTGGTCCTCCCAATAAGGTACCTACTCTGAAACAAAAATGGGACCTGTCTGACATCCGAGGTCCACTCCTCATAGTCTATGTATGGTCGCCATACGACCTCTGTCATATCATCAAAAAGTCTTCGCTAGTACTCTACCTTGCCCAGATGGGGCTACTGAATCAGGCTGACATACATATATACATAAGGATACTTAGGTGCCCGCTGCCTGTCTACTATGGGTCGTGTCACTGGGATGTTCTCCCAGGTCCAGATCTGAAGAATCAAAATACCTACAGTCATGCTCCGGGTATAGTGGTAAACTATCTCATGTAGCTCTCGGTACATGTGGGTCAAGATGCAGCTGCCCCATGCAAATCTCTGTCTCGTGATGACCATCTTCTCCAACATGTCTACCCATCTGACAAGGAACCCATGCTGTCGTCTGTTTGGCATCAGGATGCCACCAATCAAGCCTGCTAAATACATAGATAATCAATCATAATGATCGCACATGTAATCTCAAGAAATGTATCTCCAATCGACAGTATCATCCTAGAAATACTGACGAGCTACACCAATTGCCACAGTAGAAGTCGACTCAAAGTGCACCTCACGACCAATAATGGGAACTCGTAATATGCACCATACATCCTCCAGAGTAACTGTCATCTCCTCGATCAAGAGATGGAAGGTGCAGTTGTGCTCTGAGTGTCATCTCTCAGCAAGAGCAGTCAACAACCCTTGGTTTACCCCTATATTGGGTAAACCAATCAAAGATTGTAATCCGCAATGGACCACTATCTCCTTCTCATCATTTGAAAAAAGTCTGGCCAAAGAGAGCACACGTCCTGGATATGTGCCTCGGAATGCGACTACCTCAAAATCGAGCTATTTTTTGAAAAATAATAGATAAATCAATGTTCTATCTATGACAAAAATGTAGAAATGTAATCAGCTAAGTGATTCAAAGTCCGCGGAGAAAAGACAGTTCACAATTTGCACAAATTCTAAGTCTAAAACCCAGATGCGATCTTGGATATACAGGGTGTGATCTTTTTACTGGATGCGATCCTGGAAAAAACAAGATACTAGTGAGAATACAGGGTGCAATCTTGGAAAGCCCGAATGTGACCCCAAAAATGGGGTACGATCCTGAGCAGACAGGGAATGACACAAACTAGATTTTTTGGCTAAACTAAGTCAAAATATTAAAAACCAGATGCGATCCAGGAAGACCTAGATGCAATGCAGAAATTTAGAAAAATAGGATACGATACGGGAAATATTGGATAAGACACAGGTTTAGCAGGGTGCAATCTGAAATCCCAGATGCAACCCAGAATTGCAAGGGCTCTACAAGCTACAAAAATACATAAAATTTGAAATTGCAAAATCCACAAGGTAGTTTTGTGAGTACTTACCAGAGGTGTGTAATTGGCTAGGCGCTGATGACAATGACTGAGCTTGAAATGATGCTTCATCATGGGGACCACCATCTTCTCTGCAGAGCTCTCAAATTTTCTATGGATAAAATTGAAAATGAATAATAAAATGGTAATTTTTGAGGCATATATTGGTCTTTTGATCTATTTAGGGGTTTCAAAACTCCTCCCAGGCAACTTAAACTCATTTTTTTCCCCTTGTGATCATTCGAGAATGAAATCAAAGTGATTAGTTTTAACAAGAAATTTAACAAGCCCACACAATAAGATTTATCATTACACCGACAGTACAAAGGTCATCTCTGCTGTCAAATCCCTTGTCTGTGACATGCAAAATGAGAAAAGCAAAGGAGATACCTAAAAGAAAAGTCTGGACATTCAAACCAGATTTAAGAAAGATGCTATTGAAGAAAATTCACAAGCTCACTTTTCCACAGAAATAACAAAGGTGCATCAAATCACTTTTCCATGGTACACACTTTTTACAACAGCTCCTAAAAATGCATAATTGATCCATCTGTTCCACAAATCCATCAATTTGCACATTTCATCATAAATCTTGGTCTGACATCATTTTATCAGTCTCACCACTCACATTTTCACGTGATTAACTTGGTTCTTGTGTGTTTATTCTTAAACACAACTTCTTTCTTCACTTCTTCTCTTCCTTTCTCTCTGACCTACCCATTCCATGCAAGCGATACATCATTTCAATGGAGGTATTTAATTTTCTTTCCTTTGATTTCGTTCCTGATGGGGCATGATCACACTATCATCAATTAAATTCTTGCTCAAAATGGCATTAAAAAAACTTTGTTATCAAACAACTAGAGGCATGGTAGTTTCCTTGACTAAAGTTAGAACTGTTGGATAGAAAGCTTTGGTTCTCATAAGCTAGATATCTTATATTTCCTCATTTTACAAGATTCTTACTAAGCTCCTGGTAGCTTCATACTAACTTTTGGACGACAACCAAGTTTAGAATCAATATTATCAATTTTTGGACGACAACCAAGTTCAGAATTGGTATCTTTAAGATCTTTTATTGACCTTTGTACGACAACCAAGTTCAAAGTAAATTCTATCAGTTTAGTTCAATCAAGTGAGAGACTGATCTCATCAGGTATTTCAATCGATCATGAGTGAATTTCTCAATCTTTCTAAAGTCAAAATAAAAAAACTTTCTTTGAATCAATGCGTTGCTCGCACATCAATTCAAAGAGGGGCAAATGTAACCACCTGGATTTGGTCTTCTTTGACTATAGACCCTATTTTTCCTAAGTATGATCATACCCCCAATTATGTTTAGACAACTCTTCAATCAACTGACAATTCATTCAAATCAAATTTAATCTGCTAAGTGATCTAATCACTAAATTTTATTAATCACCTAAGCCAATCAAAACCAATCAATTAAATCAAATCAATTCAAATCAATACGTGGCTAAGGTAATTAATTTAAAAGGAATTAAATAAATCCCTATTTATATCAAACCACTTGCAAAAAGTCTATCTTCTAGCCTAAATTAATCTAATTAATTGGCTATAGTCCTAATTAATTATCTAAAGCAATAAAAAACTTAAATAATTGATATTCCTATTTTCGAATGAATATATTTAATATAATTCATTTCATTAATATTCCCCTAAACCCCTAATCTAACCTACCTCAACCACCTTGACCCTGGGTTCAAACCTATCCCAACCTATTCACCCCATGCTAAATCTAATCATAATCCTAATCCCATTCTAACCCACCTCCTAATGATGTCACATTCCTAAAAATGTGATTAGGAACTCAACCCACTTGAGAAAGTCCACTTTCTCAAGCTTGACTCTAAACCCTCTCCATGCCTCTTAAATGCTTGCATTTAATGCATATTCCTCAAGCCCATGCTTCCTTAATGCCTTTGGCATTTATTCCTCTTACACGCCATTAATGAGTTTTGCAACTCCATTAATGACCCTTGTCCCCCCTCTCTCTCCTTATTTCTTCTATAAATAGAAAGAATTTTTGAGCACAAATAAGCCTTTATTTTAGATTGAAATGCATTGTTATGCTGTTAGGATTTATATAGATTCATGTAACATTTGGTTTCCATGTTTATGCATTGTTATTATCTTCATTTCTAGAACTAGAATGCATGTTATTTAGATATCTTTCTTATTTTTAATAGAATCTTTCATGCTAGGTTGTATATGTCACTGGAAAAGGCATAATCTGAGGGCTATTATGTTGTTTTTCACACTCCTCCTAGTTAGAAAGCAATAGATCGATTTTAGTGGATTTTTATGCTTTACTAACCCCTTTTTCACTAACATAATGATCTATTGAAGTGTTGTGTCATGGGTCATAGGTGCACTATTTCACACACAAAACTATACTTCAACTCGATGTCCAACTTCTTCCAAAGAGTTTTCCAAAAATAGCCAACAAACTTACTGTCTTAATCAGAGATGATACTCCTCGGTAATCCATGCAATCTGAAAATCTCCTTGAAGAAAATATCTACTATATGCACTGCATCTGATGTTTCCCTACATGGTATCAAATGTGTCATCTTGGAAAATCTATCCACAAGAACAAATATGGAATCATTACCTCTTGTTGTCCTCGGTAAGCCAAGAACAAAATCCATGTTGATATTACTCCAAGGTTTCTTAGGAATAGAAATCGGTGTATACAATCCAATATTTTGACTTACTCCTTTTGTAACTTGACAAACTCCACAACTCTTCACAAATTTCTTAATATCCTTATACAACTGAGGCCAAAATACCTTTCCTTAAGTAAACTCAATGTCTTATTAATGCTAAAATGTCCAGCCAAACCACTACTATGTTCTCCTTTATCAAATTGATTCTCATTGATCTTCTCGGTATACATGATTGAATAAATTTGAAATAAATATCTTCTTGAATGAAATAGTCTTCAAACTTACTCGGTTGATCTAGAATAGGTTCTCTGCACATTCTCCATGGATTAGAAAAATCAGGGTTAGTTTCATACAAATTCTTCATATCATCAAAACCAAGAACCTCAATTTGCATTTCAGTCAACAAAGATCTTCTACTTAATGCATCAACAATTCAGTTGGATACTCCACTCTTATGATTTATCACAGATGTGAAATTATGAAAATAATCTACCCATTTCATAAGTCTCAGATTTAACTTAGTTGAACTACCCAAATATTGTAAAGCCTTATAAGTATATAACACAAATTCATTCAACATCAAATAATGTCTCCTCTTTAGAGCTTGAACAATAACATAAAATTCTTGATCATACACATAATATTTCCTTTTAGCACCATTCAACTTATCACTAAAGAAAGCAATAGGTTTACCTTCTTAACTCAACACAACTGCTATTGCACTGCCACTTGCATCACATTCAACTTGTAATACCTTATTGAAATTAGGTAAGGCTAACATAGGCAATTCAACAACCTTCTATTTTAAAGTCTCAAAACTCTTATTAGCTCCATTTTTCCACTTGAATTCTCTCTAATCTCTTCTCATTGTCTGAGTCATAACATTACAAATTGAACTAAAATTTATGATAAACTTTCGGTAAAAAATTTCTAACCCATGAAATGATCTTACCTCACTGACACTCTCAGGTGTAGGCCAATCAAATATAGCTTCAACCTTCTCAGGATCCATCTTCAAACCATTAGATGAAATAAAAAAACCTAAATACACGAGTTCTTCTTTCATGAAGGAATACTTTTTCAAATTAATCATCAACTTTTCCTCTTTCAATCTCTACAATACTTGTCTAATGTGAAACAAATGCTCTTCTTTGGTCTTACTAAAAATCAGAATTTCATCCAAGTACACCATCACAAATTTACCCAAGAATTTATTCAAAACTCATTCATTAACCTCGTAAAAGTACTTGGTGCATTAGTGAAACCAAAAGGTATAACCAACCATTCATACAAACCTTCTTTTATCTTGAAAGTAGTCTTCCATTCATCACCTTCTCTGATTCTGATATGATGATATCCACTATTAAAATAGTACTTGGTAAAATATTTTTCTCCACACAAACAATCTATTATATCATCCATTATCGGTATAGGGAACCACTACTTAACTATGATCTTGTTAATAGCTGTTGAATCAGTACACATTCGCTATTCTCCATTATTCTTAGGTGCCAACACAATTGGTACTACACATGGATTGAAAATTTCTTTGATCAAAACCTTCTGCAACAACTCATGAACTTGTCGGTGAGTTCCTCATTCCAGTTGGTGTCAATCAGTGTGGTGCCTTGTTTGGAAAACTAGCTCTAGGAATTAGATCCATACAATGACCAATATGTCTCATCAGTGGTAAACCATTAGGTACATTATCTAAAATGATTTCCTTGTACGCGGTGAGAAACTTCTCAACTTCTTGAAGAACTTTATCTTCCATTTTCTCACACAATTTTTTAGGAATCAAAGCATAACAGACATCATTTATCTTCAGATCCTTAATAAACTATCCAATTTCCATCAAACAAACTTTCACAGATGTACATACCTCACCAATAGATTCTTCAACCAAAGGTAACAATATTTGTCTCTTTCCATCAACCCAAATAGTATATTTTTTCAATCTTCCATCATGTATAACATGTCTATCATATTGCCAAGGTTTTCCCAAAAACATATGACAACAATCTATAGGCATAATATCACACAACACCTTATCATAATACTTTCCAATTTTTCAGATTCACAATATATTGTTCAATTTCCATAAGTGTATGCTCATCTTTGATCCATGAAATATGATAGGGCTTCGGGTGCTTCAATCTTTCTAACAACAAATTTGTGACCATTTCCTCGGATGCCAGATTCTACGAACTCCCACTATCTATAATCACCTTCAAAAATTTGTTTGCAACTTTGCATCTGGTCTTGAACAAACTTTTTCCTACCAGATCTTGCTTATTATTTTCACTCCACAATATTATTCCGACCATCATATTTCCTTCCTTCTCAGGTTCATTTTGTGAATCTTCTTGCACCAAAGCATTTTTTCTACTACCGACCTTCTTGCTTTCATGTGTACACTCAAATGATCTATGTCCCTCTTCTCCACAATTGTAACAAGTTCCTTGGAATCCTCTTCTACCATATCTACCTCGAGAGTAATTACCTCTTCCTGTTGGGATTAATGGGAAGTAGTACTGAGAGGGGAAAGGTGAATCAGTACCTCTAAAACTTTTAACTCTTTTCACCATTCATCATTAGTAATCATTCTTTGCTGTATTACCGACCATTACTGTTGTTCTTTCTTATGTATGAAATATTAAATCATAATCTTTAATTGTTTGCAAAATTTATAGAAACATTCATGAAAGTAATAAACACATAACACAAGATATGATATCATAGAAAACTCCTGTTAGGAAGTAAAAACTGCGGTGGGGATGACACCCACACAACTTCACTATCTACAGAATGGAAGGGAGCCAGTAAAGGCTTACAATTGATCACTTTTGATGATCTACCATGTTAGGAGTATTAACGTGGAGACCAGTTAAGATCTACTCTGTTAAGAGCTTTAGAAACACTGATTTAAGTTTGCACTCGGTTAAGAGTTTTACAATAGGACTGTTAGGTCCACTTTTCTTGAAAGGATTTTTTAAGTGTACTACACTTGTTAGAATGAGTACATATGTTTGACCTGACTGTATGCAATATACAATTGCTGATCACGGATCCATTAAAGCTCTCATAATAATAATTGTAGAGGTCCAAAAATATTAATATTATTTTCCCTCTTATTCCTATAACTATTTAATTCAATCAATTAAATAGTTTCATTTATCAATAGTGTGAATACTATTCTACTGTATTTTATTTAAATACATTTGCCTCCACAAAATCCCCTTTTAATAAATTTATATTTATTAAATCCTCCATATTCCCAATTTTTCTAAAGCATGATTTATTCAAATTCAATTTGGATTATGATCTAAAACCTAGCTAGGAACCTATTAATCCTACCCTAAAGCCTACCCTATTCCTACCCTACTCCCATCACCTCATTTCCTAAGTATGCTTCCACACCTAACTGTCCTCTAACTATGCTTAATGGGTGATTCCTA
>MU226593.1:1033752-1053203 GCA_018584345.1 Thuja plicata
TATTCCTACCCTACTCCCATCACCTCATTTCCTAAGTATGCTTCCACACCTAACTGTCCTCTAACTATGCTTAATGGGTGATTCCTAACCTTTTTAAGGCTAATGGAATGCTCACCCACATGGAGAATTTCTCTCCAAAATGGGCACCTATTCCTCTTTAATTCCCTCTTACAACTTTGTATCCCCTTTTGAAATATTGAGCTAGTCAATATTAATGCCAATTTTGACTCAAAATTGGCCATCTTTTCAAGTCCATGTGTCTCCTATGTGGCTCTTATGTGGATTCCACATGGGTGCTACTTCATCCAAGCCTCTTCCTCTCTCCAAAAACTCTATAAATAGAGGCCTTCTCCTCTCATATTTTCATCTCTCAATTTGCATTGTTATCATGCTAGAATTGTTTTAGAATTTCATAGCTAGTTTCATGCTTATAGTTTTTCTTGTTTAATTCACATAGAAATCACATGCTAGGCTTGAATTTGGTAAATGAATCATAGTTTCTTGCATATGCATATCATTTTCATAGTTTAGAATATCATCCTTTTGAAGGATTTGAGACTAGTTCCTTATACTAGTTCTTGAATTCCTTCATTATTTATAATCTTGCATTTGCATTGGGATCCATTGCATTTTGTGTGTTTTTGAGAGAGCACACCCACATCCATCTAAAAGAGAAAATCAAAATAAGTAGAATAGGGTGCATTGTTTACTTATTTTTAAGCTCTATCTGATGTTATGTTGATTTCTATGTTGCTTGCTTGCTCCTTCATGATTTTTAATTGATTATATGTGCTAACCCACTAATATTTGCATGTTTAAGCTTGCTCCCAACAGGTTGAAGGATTCCTCATACTACATTCTGGCATGTCCGGTGGGACCCACATCCCTAAACACCTTCTAATTTCTTATCTATTTCTTTCAAATTTTGCCCAAAACGTGAATCAGTGTCTGCGTTTCACGTAGAGGCATCTGCGCAAACACCGATTCTCACTGAACCACCGTTCAGCATCTGCGCTGAACCAGCATCTGTGCCCTGAACTATCATTTACGCCTGGCATCATTGATTTCAGATTTTCCAAATTCTACTTTTTGGTTTTTTAAGATTCACTGTATTTTTCACAGCTTTTATGGTTTTAGCATTCTATTTTTTATCAGAGATTCATTTTCACAAGGTGTCGCAATGCTAAAATTTCATTAAAAGTGAACAAATATTGCATGTTTCTTAAAAACACATTAGCTTTCTAATATTTGGAAATTCTAAAATGGCTAAATTTAATCTGATTAAAGACTAGAAAGAAGAAAAGTGACTGTATTTTTTGTCTGTTTGTGTTTACAGGTACATCAGCATCTGCGTAAATGCCGGTTCATGAACCAGCATCTACGATTCACAAACCGGCGTCTACGCTTAACCAGCGTTTGCAATCTGTAAACCAACGTCTCTGACTAGTATAACATCTCTCTGGTTTTCCTGTGTTTTTAGCCTGTTTTCCACTTTTTATCATTTTTAGGTAAAAACTAGAATCGACGTCTGCGCCCTGAACTGATGTCTGTGCTCTGTCAAAATTTGATTTATCATGTACAAACAAGTATTAAGTGTTTCTTGTGTTTTTAACGCTTGCCAAAGGCTAAACTTGAAACTACTAACCAATTTTCTTGCAGCACCACTTGTCAAAGACACAAAACTCAGAAACTACTCACATTTGTCTTGCAAGTTGCCTTGGATCTACATCGACCAAACAATCATGTTTGCATTAATCTTTTTTAGGCACCTAGACTAATTAGTTAGATTTTTTTGTCTAATCCTAAGGGAGTGTTAGAGGATTATGCTCTCTTCCCTTTTGGGAAGATCAAAAACTTAGACACACTTAGTGTTAAATAATCAAATCTTTTAGAAAGAACAAAGCGTGTCTTGCGTGCTTATGGAGAAAATGATATTGGATAGGAGAGTATGCTCTTTTCCCATTGTGGAAAAATTAGAAATCTAGACTCCTTTTTGTCGCCAATCCAAGTTACTATGAATACTTTAGATGGGCCTGTCGGTTGAGGAAAAAATCTCCCGGGAACGACCCACATGAGAATGAGGTGTAAGCCACACCACTCTAACTCACGTTAATCAAATTTACTCTTTGGAGTTAAAGCCTCGGGAGTCAGTTGGAATTTGAGCTTATACTCGGCTCTCATCTAACTTAAGTGTGGCCTCATGGTCTCAATCATGTTTACATGACCACTTTTGTCAAGACGCTCTATGGGGCTATACGCCTGAATCATGCTTGTGCGGACATAGAGGATACAATTGAACAGAGAACCATACTAAACACTCTAGGCTTAGAAGCTACCTGGAACACCCCCAAAAGGTGATAATGCTTGTGAAAGGAAGATAGTAACTTCCCCAAGATCACTCGTACATTCATGCCACCCTGAGCGTTTGGAATCAGATAATGCGGCATCATGACTGGAGCCGTTGCGTGCTTGGTGACTGTCGTATTTTTATTAGCTCTTGTGTGTGTGCCTAAGCTTACAAGCAAGTATTTTTATGCTATTCCAATTCCTTAGGTAGATTTTGTGCTTGAAGTGCTTGAAGAAATTGACAAATCCAAAACACAAACAGAATATCCAACATTCAAATTTGTCATGTGCTTGTATCCTTCAAGGTTGCTTTGTCCCTTATTGGATTGTTTTCAGACACATGCTTGTTATTTTTTGGTTTGATTATGTTGAAATTGGTTCTTTCCATAGAACAAACCTATTGAAAAATCAGAACACGATCAAGCATTTTTCCAGATTATCAAAACAAACATCCTTTTGCAAAACAATTCAGTTTTTCATGAGATATGTCCTAAAAACCTCAAACTATTCATCCAAGATCAGATCTACTTATAGGACATGACCGATTCCAAGAAACATAAGAAGGTGAAAAATCCATTACCACCCGTGCAAAGAGAACAAAAAAACACAACCCGAGAGGGTACCAAGTACCAACACATTATCGATTTCGTCAAGCAAGAAATCCATAAACAAGAACAATTTGAAAAAGTGATCTACAACAACAAGGTTGCTCGTTTCATTGGCAAATATCGTCTAAACTCTGCTTTTGTTGGATTTGAACAATATGACTAGTCAATTTACCACAACAAACACAAGTTCCTCCTCTTCTTAAGCTCACTTAGCTTGCATTTTAGGACCTCACTTAGTTTGTCATCCTTAGGAACACATCAAAAACTCATCCTAACATGATCTTGCATTAATCAAATCAATCCTAATCAGCCTAGCATCATGCTAATTATCATCCAAAGCATCCTTGGTCACACCCCTCACTTGGTATTGCATACCCCTTTTGAGTTGCTTAAAACCTACATCTTAATCAAACCCCATCCTTGAATGTCCTCAAACTAAGCATTGTTTTAGGATAATCGCCTTTGTCTTTTGCAACCTCATCACTTTGATCAAAAGGTTGGTTTGCATTAACAAAGAATATTGTCTACCAAGGACCACAAGTCTGTCTTAGGTAGACAATCATATCCACTTAATCCTACACTAGGGAAAGCAACCCTTGATCCTTGCATACATCAAGTCATCCTTAATCCATAGAAGCACATCCATCATCTTAAGCACATCCCAATCCTAGAATCATCATCTTTAGTTTCCTAGGTGCATCCTTGCATACATCTTGCATCTCATATTCCATTAGGATAATCATTTCATGCCACCTATCACACGAGCCACTAAGAAGAGGAAGAACATGGATCCTAATCTCGTCGCTAGCTCATCTAATCCTACGACTAACAATACCAACACCATGGTCACTTATGCGCCTCAGCCCAATGATCAAATCGAACATATCTGGGTAGACACTAATGAAACTCCCACTCTAAGTACTGTGGAAACATTTATCAACCACCCAGCGCTTGTCCACATGGTAAACACCATGAGTGGATGCAACAGCAACCAGGTACTCTTGGACATCCAACAATAAGGACTTCAACTTCCACCTTGGATTATACCCACACTTGTCACATGACCTATGGCACTACTATGGGAACGTCCTTATCCCACCAGAAATGAAGTTGTTGATCCACTTCAACAAGCCCTACAAGTAGGAAGTCTTCTCGCGCAAGTATTCATCCCTCCATTCCACCTACCATGATACAAAAAACACCCACACCTACCTTGGGAGCCCCGCCTCTTGATGCCACATCAACAGCACAAACAATACCCCCTATCACTATGCAAGCCACAATCACTCCTCTTTCGCAAGCAATCCCAACATTCATTGCAAACTTTCCACCACCACCGGTCAGCACACAACAAACCACCATTCCACCCATTCCTACTCAACCCGTTCATAGTGCTCCAACCAGTTCATAGCATCAAAGCACCCAAGTCTCCATGCCTATTTCACCTTTCTTCACCATAGGCATGCCACCTACCAATGCCTATAACCAACTCTTATTTCTGCAAGGGTCCACTTTTCCTGCTCCACCAACAACGCAATCACAATGAATGCCAGCAGTTCCACCTCAAATGTTGTTCACCCCAAATCCCCACACACTGCAACCATCCATGAATCCCTTCGCCGTATCCCAGATTCCCATCCAACCTATCCCACAGCAGCAACAAAAACCTATCCAACAGCAGCAACAACAACCTATTCAGCACTAACAACCCATCCAACAACCATCCCAGCAACAACAATTGCAACAAAAAATCACCAACCCATTCACATCCCAAGCGCAACAACACCCAATCAACCCCTTCGTAGCTACACAACCCACTATCCAAGCTACACAACAACCACAACCACAAATGCAGGGAGAAAATCCCTTCATGGCACAACCGCTGCAACAGTTTGCTAACCCTTTTATCCAACCCATGCAACAATAGCAAACTCATTCCAAAAATTACATAGCCATGCCATCTTCCATTGCATCAAAAAAAATTCCCCCTCCACAACAAGTTCTCATTGGAGGCATTCCACTACAAAACACTTATGCAGGTGCGCAACAGGTTCATCCCACTTATCCAATGCCGCAAAAAATACAAGGATATTTCCAACAGTTGCAACAATCTTATCAAGCGTCAACACCTCCTCCACTGCAGTATTCCACTCAACCACAACTTCCACCACAACAACCTGTATACATTGACCAGCAACCACCCTACCAAACACCACAATAACCCCCACAAAATCCTCCATACTCGCCATTTGATCCATATTAGGTTCAAGGAAATCCTGCAATCATGATCAACAATCCTCCCTCTTAAATCAATCGTGAATGGGAAGAAATGAAGAATTCTCTCAAGGAGCTAAAGGCTGGGACAGAGGCTAAAACATTTAAGTTTAAGGAAGTGTGTCCTTATCCGTTTGACCGATCCATCACTGCTATACCCTTCCCCAAGCACTTTGAGACCCCAACATTTGATAAATATTGGGGGAAGGGTGATCCTGTGAGTCACGTGAAAGAATTCTAAATGGCCTGTCAAGAAGTCACCTATGCGATAACTTCCTCATGAGAATATTTCCCAAAAGCTTGGGAGGCACCGCTCTCGAATGGTTCTACAAAATCCCTTATGACACAGTCTCTACTTTCACAAAATTATCTGAAAAGTTTGTGGCCCAATACGCACATAATGTGAAAAATGAACTCTCACTCCTTGACCTATGCAATTCCAAACAAAAGGGAGGAGAAATCCTAGCCGATTATCTTTAGTGCTGGCAAGGGCTTACTACAAGGTTGTCTTACCAGCCCCCAGAGCAACATCTTATCAAAATATTCATTAACAACATTCATCCTAAGCTTGCCTATCACATGCGCATGGACTGTATACAAACTTATCACGACATCAGAATCAAGAGTATGAACCTTGAAAAAGGCCTCATAGAAGAAGGTACCATTAAGCACTACAAAGAATCCCAGCCTGACAAACATAACAATGATCGATCATGATACTGGAACAAGAACAAAAATGCAGTAACAGATGGAGCCACTGACAGCAAACACGTTCAAGTTGTGGTAGCTAGTCCTAATACACCTACCTGGACTTATCAGCAAGCACCACCAATGTACCCTCAACCTCCTCTCGTGTATCAACAACCTACTCTCACGTATCCTCAACCAACATATCAGCAAAACATGCGCCCTCAAGGTGCGCCTATCTATCCTCCTCCAGGGACATCATATCAACACAACTACCAAGGTCCTATGAATCAGACAAATGCTATATCAGTCCCGCATGGAAAACAAATACCTCACACTTTGAATACGCCATAATGCATGTTTACCCCCTTGGGTGAACCTATAGACATCATCTTTCATAAGCTGGTCGAAGCTAACTAAGTCGTGTATCCTAAAACACAGCCATTTGATGATTCAACTCCTAAGCCAGCTTGGTATAAAGACAATGAGTACTGTGAATACCATCGTGTTAAGGGACACACCACTCTCAAATGCATGAAGCTGAAACACTATATTTAGGATCTCATTGACCACAAGGAGATCGAAGTGGACTCTCCTGCCCAATCATCGCCAAACACAGGCCTTAAGATTTATCAAAATGCATTATCTAAACACACTTCCGGTACAGGCCCAGACAATCCTACTTAGTCCTCTAATCAAGGGAAGGGTAAACAAGCATAATCTCATCGGATGCATATCCCAAGTCCAGTCCTCCGTCAATGTCATCCATGTCAAGGGTGCCGATAACCAATGCGCCATCACCACTCGTAGAGGTAGGATAATAGTTGCAGGTGCTGGTCCCGCTCCAACTGCTGGGACCCAATACAACATTTTGGAACACCTAGGGAATACTCCAGCCCAAATTTCCATCTTGGATCTTCTCCACACATCACCCACTTATCAAGAGATTCTCAACAAAGCCTTGCAAGAATCCCGTGTTCCCAGCAACATCAACCTCACAGAATTCCAAAACCTTGTCAGGCACCTGTCTGCATCTTGTGGGGTCTCATTTAGACCAACAGACATACCCTCTGAAGAAACCGATCATAATCTCCCACTCCGTATCACTGTCATGGTTAAATATTTTGTCATAAAATGGGTCATGATAGATAATGGATCGGCCCTAAATCTATCTACTCTAAAATTCATAAAATAGTTGGGTTGCACTGAGGTTGATATAACAAATGATGTCATCACAATAAAAGCATATGAAAATCTGAAGCATACTTTTGAAGGCACAATATCATTACCCATTCAAGTGGGCATAGTTATCCAGGATACATTATGTCATGTTGTTGATCTTGACCTGCCCTTCAACATTCTCCTTGGATGCCCATGGATTCATTCTATGCAAGCCATCCCATCTACCTACCATCAGTGCATCAAATTCCCATATAAAGGAACTGAGATCACCATCCGCGCAGATCCCAAGCCCTTCGCATACTGCAATGTGTTGGAGACATCCTTTCCACACTCCAATCACTATCCTGGGATTGATATTGGCACCTCTGTTGCTAGCTCATCTTAAATCCATTCAGACCCAGAAATAATCCTCTCCTCCACCTTGTCCATGGTCAAGATCAACAACAAAGGTTGTGGTGAGTACACTTTATCTGATGCCTTCGTAGTTGCAGCACTGCCAATTGATCCTCACAATCAAGGCCGCTAGCCTAATCTAAGCAAAAGAGAATAAGAGACAACCAAGGCACTACAATTTGGTTCTGCCACTTTTATATCAAAAGGTAATTTGACTGGCCAGGAAATGGCACCAAACATCAACCAATGGCTATATAAAGATCCACCACCCAAGGACACAAGTTGCCTCAATTACTTTAAAGATAAGTACCCCACAACGCACAAACTGGTGATAGAAAAATGGAACTACCAAGGAGGTGGCCTTGGTTATGAAGAGCAAGGAATGAAAGATCCCATTATAACTACCCGACTAGAAAAGCACTTGGGCCTTGGCATGGGCTCTGACACAAATGGGGGCACCAATGATTTCATGAACTATTCCACTTGTCCATCCTTGGGCGAAATCGCTAACATCGAAGATATCCCGTAAGAGAAAATCGTGAGAGCTTATGATGATGTTTTCAACAATGAAACCTTCCTGGGCAATGCTGTCCTGCAACAAATTTCCATCCTCTTCATTGACCTTCCCCTCCGCCATCCTGAACTCATAGACTAGGACCAACCAAGTGTCGTACACGTTGATGAGTTCCAAAGCGAGGACACGCTCCTAAGCTTTATGGGAGCAATTGAGCAAAGCAGCGACTGGGGGAAAGACTCAACATATGTCTACAAACTGGACCCAAAGGCATACTTTGGGGAAGAGGAGAACTTTAGCTACAAAAATGACACAGAAAACAAAAATAAAAAAGAGAAAAATTGATCCCCTAGCGAAAACCCCTATGGGGCGCTATCTAATCATGAAAAAGTAAAAACTAAGGGCGTATCCCTTGGTGAAAACCTCTCTGAGGTGCTAGAGGATGAAGATTCTCCTTTTCCTCTTATTTGAGATTACAGGCCTGAACAGTCATCAATTCTCATTGAAGAAGCAAAACCTGTCAACCTGGGTACCAAAGAAAATCCCGCCATCACATACATAGCAGCATTGCTGACTGAAGCAGAAGAAAATGATCTTATCACTTTATTAAAGGAATCCATCAACAAGTTTGCATGGTCTTAATCCCACATGCTGGGGTTAGATCCTAATTTGGTGGTTCACCATCTAGCAGTGGACCCAAACATCAAACCTGCCAAGCAAAAGCTCAGAAAGATGCACCCTAAAGTGGCACTAATTGTCAAAGCGGAGCTAGAAAAATTACTTCAAGCCAAAATCATCTACCCCATTGACTATTCTGATTGGATCTCTAATATGGTGCCCATCTCTAAGCCTGATAAATCAATCTGGATATGTACAGATTTTAGAGATCTTAATAAGGCATGTCCCAAGGATGATTTACCCTTGCCAAACATAGACATGATTGTGGATCTCACAGCTAGACATGAGATGTTGTCACTCATGGATAACTTTTCTAGATATAATCAGATCTACATTGTAGAAGAAGATCAGCATAAGACAACATTCACAACCCCTTGGGGCACCTTCTGCTATAACATGATGCCTTTTGGCTTAAAGAACGCTGGGACAACCTATCAAAGAGCCATGACTGTCATTTTTCATGACATGATTCACAAGATCCTTGAAGACTATGTGGATGATATCTTGGCAACATCAGTAAAAAGGGAAGATCACCTAAATGTTTTGGAATGCGTCTTTGATAGAATTGGACACTACTACTTAATGCTCAACCCTAAGAAATATGTCTTTGGAGTCACATCAGGAAAACTCCTAGGGTTTATTGTATCTAGACGAGGCATTGAAATCTATCTAAAGAAAGTACAAGCTATCATAGAGATGCCTCCACCAAAAACACTCTGACAGCTGCGCAGCCTCCAAGGAAAGCTACAATCTATGTGTTTTTTCATCTCTCAACTAGCAGACAAGTGCGAACCATTCACTCATCTCCTGCGCAAAGACAACACATTTAAATGGGATCCTCAGTGTCAGAAGAGTTTTGACAAAATCAAAGAATACTTGGCTAATCCACCCATCTTAGTACAACCTATACCTGGTCGACCACTCATCCTATACATTTCTACTACTACCATAGCATTGGGGGCACTCCTCACTCAATTGAATGATGAAGGCAAAGAAAGAGCTATTTATTATTATATCAGTCGAACCTTAGTGTGTTATGAGCTCAATTACTCTCCTATGGAAAAAGCATGTCTAGCAGTGGTCTTTGCCACTCAAAAACTTTGCCACTACATGCTTAGTCACACAACCAAACTCATTTCAAAGGTGGATCATCTCAAGTACCTACTCTCCAGGACTACACTTTTAGGTCGAATAGAAAAATGGGTTATGCTGCTAAGTGAATTTGATATTCAGTATGTTGATAGAAAAGCCATTAAAGGCCAAGTCATTTCTGATCAGCTAGCCGAAGCACCATTGGTAGATGCATATCTTTTGGTCACATGATTTCCAGATGAGCATTTGTACATGATAGAAGAACAACCAATGTGGCAACTCTTCTTTGATGGGTCCTACATAGCTCATGGCGTAGGGGCAGGAATACTTTTTGTCACACCTGAAGGTGACTACATTCCCATGTCATTCAAATTGGGATTTCCTTGCACAAAAAACATTGCAGAATATGAAGCACTAATTGCAGGACTCTGCATGGCCATAGAATTGAACATCACAGATATCCATGTCTTTGGCGATTCCCAACTCATCATCAAACAAGTCCTAGATGAGTATCAAACCAAAGATGAAAAATTGACACCATATAAGCAGATGGTTGACAAGTTTAAAGAACACTTCATCCACTTACAGATAACACAAGTACCATGCTTGCAGAACAAAGCTATTGATGCAATGGCCACAATTGTCTCCCTTCTCGAGATTCCTCATGAGTCTATGCAATACAAATTCTTAGTTGAGCAACTACATGCTCCCGCTTATGAGAATGATGAATCAAATCGTGTATGTGTCTTGGTTGGTCCCCAGTCCTTGTGGTACCATGATATCCAAGCTTACCTACAAAATGGTATCATATCTCCCCATCTCACTACAAACCAACGCCAAAACTTTATCCGTAGAGCATCCCGTTACACCCTCATAGCCAATACCCTTTATCGTCGAGGTTATCACAACATGCTCTCTAGATGTCTAGATGAAAATGAAGTTGCCCAGGCTTTACAAGAGGTACATGCTGGAATCTGTGGTGCCCATACAAGTGGCATGGTCCTAGCCAAGAAACTTCTATGTACATGGTACTATTGGCCTACAATGGAACATGATGCTTGTGAGTTCGTCAAAAAGTGCCTACCTTGTCAACAACATGCTAATTTGATCCACACTCCTGCTCAGGACCTTAGACCTATTGCACCTCCTTGGCCCTTCTCTTGTTGGGGTTTTGACCTCGTTGGTAAGATTACTCCCCTCTCTTCTAAAGGCCACAAGTACATAATCATAGCTATAGAGTACTTTACAAAGTGGGTCAAAGCAATTTCGCTCAC
The DNA here is from genome assembly GCA_018584345.1 of Thuja plicata. Lineage (NCBI taxonomy): Eukaryota > Viridiplantae > Streptophyta > Pinopsida > Cupressales > Cupressaceae > Thuja > Thuja plicata. The sequence continues at coordinate 1,044,801 of MU226593.1, forward strand.
ACTCACTACTAGTGTCCAGATATCCAAAATCATCCTCTATCACATCGTTTGCCACTTCGGCATACCCTCCACCATCTTCACAGATCACGGTACACCATTTGAAAATCAACATGTCAGTGATCTCTATGCTCGACTCCATATCCACTACCATTTCTCCAGTCCATATTTCCCACAAGGTAACGACCAAGTTGAGGCAATTAATAAAAGCATCCTCAAAATCCTCAAGAAAATTGTCAATGATACTGGTCGTGACTGGAATCTCCAGATCAATCCTGCCCTCTGGTCATATCGCACTTGTTACCATACTCCTACTAGCACTACTCCCTACTCCCTAGTCTATGGTGCTGAAGCAGTCTTACCAATTGAGGTTGAACTACCCTCCCTTCGAGTATCACTAAGAGGCCTGATTAATGATGAGGATTATCGGGTAGCACGACTCACACAACTTGATCTATTAGATGAAAAGTGCTAGCAAGCTTATGATCACTTGATTGTTTACCAGAATAGACTCAAGTGGAACTATAAAAAGAAGCTCCACCCATGCCAGTTCTAGGTAGGGGACCTTATGCTAAAAGAAAATCAGAAGGTGGGTACTGATCGGGAAAAGAAAGGCAAGTTTGGAGTCACCTGGCAAGGCCCATACATTGTCACTGCGTGATTTGGTTCTGGGGCATATCAACTCTCCACTCCTGGAGGAGAACCATTGGATGATCCTATCAACATCATTCATCTTAGGCGCTTCTATGCCTGAAGAATGGTTTTTCATTCCAGTTATTTGAGAAAATCCACAAAAAAAAAGTATAAAAGTCCTGAAAAAAGCACATAAACAATGTAAAATAGTCCTGAAAAAATCTCTAAAAAGTAGAAAAATGAACCTGAAAAAACGGTTGTCCCAGTGAAAACTTGGTAAACAGGCACTTGGGCAATATAAAAAAAAAATAAAAAAGATCCAAAGAAATCAAAAATAAAAATAAAGAGAAAAACTTTTGTCCATTGGTGAAAACTTGGCAATCAGGCGCCTTGGACAAGTATGGGTGATGAAAACCTGGAAACAGGTGTCACACATAATGGACCATTCCATTATCTACCAAAATCTCATTTCCATCCATCACCAGCACCATCTCCACATTCCCTATATTCCCTGGGTGTTCGCATATCATATGCACTAGTCCGCAATGATCTCCCTATCTCGTATCCTAAGATTTTGTACACAATCTTGTATATTATTGTCCATATATTGTACTATCCCAAGGCCCCGAGCATTAGTCTTGTATATTTCTCATGTCTTGAGTTTCTCCTTGTAAGATCCTATGTTGGTTGTATAGTTTGCTTGTAGTGCACCTTTGATCAATCAACTTGGTAAGTCCCATCTTTCTGCAAATGAGTCTTGAGTATGTATCCTTCCTCTCATCAACTTAAATCTAGATCATGGTCATCATTAGGTTCTCGCAGGATGTATCTCTCCTCTTGGACTAATCAATCAACACACACAACTATCACGCACATCAAGAAAGGTAACATGATCCAATCAAATCTCGACAGCAACCTTTGTACATAATCATTGTAACTAATCGCTTGTAATTAATCCACTCAGTTTGATCCTTGAACATTCGTGATGCATTCCATCTTCCCACCATCATGCTAACATCCTGAGTCATCGTCCTACTAACATTTCACGTCTGATCCTCCATAGTCCACCCGTCTAGTCTATCAGTTGATTGTGACACACACACAAAAAAATAAATATGTAGGTGAATCCCATTGCATCCATTTCGTCCATTACCTCTCATATCATTATGGCATCTATTCATTAGACTCATTAGATTCATCATTTAGATTGCATTAGATCCATCATTCAGGACACATTGTTCATTAGTAAATTTTCATTAATCATCATGTCAATAGTTAGTATCATTTTAGAATTTTGCTTTATTAATCCATTATTTAACTTGTATAATCAATCCATTTTTAGGTTCATTTTATCATCTTGCATTGTTCAATTCATTTTAGGTTCATTTCATCATCTTGCATTGTTACTCCATTTTTAGGTTCATTTAAGTCATTTTGCATTGTTCAACCATTTTAGATTCAGATCCATTTTATTATCTTGCATTGTTACTTCATTTTAGATTCATTTTATCATCTTGCATTGTTAATCTATTTTAGATTCATTTTAGTCTTGCATTGTTAAAAGCATGTACATCTTGCATAGTTAAGTCATTTTAATCTTTAGATTCATTTAGATTTCATTGTTCACTCATTTGCACATTCATTTTAATTCATCTTGCATTGATCATCCATTTTAGGTTCATTATCTTGCATTGTTAATTCATCTTGCATAGTTCATCCATTTAGGTTCATCTAACATTATTACAACATTTAGATTCATGTACCAATTGCATAATTAATTCATTTAGATTCATTTTAGTCTTGCATTGTTAAAACATCATTTAGATTCATTTGGCATTCATATACATATTCATAAAACATCAGCATATATACATTGCATACATCATAAAAACACATCACATCCTGCATCCACACACATCATCATATACATATAAGCATCATCCATCCTACATAAGTCATACATCATATATACATAATCAAGTCATCCATATACATCACATCCTGCAAGCATCAAATGTCAGTAATCATATAGTATGCATCAACACATCATATAGATCATACATCATAAACATAATAAGACTCCTCATCCTATATATATATCAATGTTTATCAATAAAATACATAACGTGCACCTCGGTGCCAATATACATGTATAATCCTAAAAATACAAAACTGTGTGTCAACTGATCCTCTGAGAAATCATACTGGTGGGTGTGATGACCCACCTCCCTGCCCTAGTGGTGGACGTGGTGGCATCCCCACTGATCCTTGTGACACTAAGGTCTACACTGTGCTATGAGAATGTGACCTCTCTGAGTAGTCTCGTCTTTTTCCCTCAAGAACTAGCTGATGATAAAGTGCTCTGTAATGGGATGCCTCCTTGCCTGCCCTGTTCGCATCTCTATGAGCTACAAACACCTCAGCCACCACCTGTCCAACCCCACCTGCTACCGCTACCTACCTAGTGATGTCAATGTCAGCCTAGTACACCTCTGCCTATCACATTGCTGCATCCCTCTCTGAGGTCAATGCAGAAATCTACTCAGTCGCCTGCTCCATCTGTAGGGTCAGCCTATCCAGTTGGCCTGTAAGTGTATCTATCTCGGTATGTAGGTATTCTGCATCCTGTGTCAGGTCCACCATAGCAAACTCTCTCGAGTCCACCCTGCCCTGAAGAGTGTCAAGTGCACCCTCTGCCCTGTCAGCCTATGCTGTCTCTATAGTTAGTAATCCCTATATTCAGGTGATCTTTGCATGTAGGCTTGTGTCAGACACCACCACCATATCTAATAAACCTCGCAGTCTGGTGCACTCTATCTGAAGACTGTCTCGCTCTGCAATGATAGTATCGTAAGTCTCCTATGCTATTTACCCTATGGGTGGCCCCTGTGGCCCCTGTACCTATGGTGGCACTGGTGGTGCTTGTGCCTATACCTATGGTGGCACTGGTGGTGCCTGTGCCTGATCCTATCCCTATGTTGGTGGGGGCCCTTGTGGCCCCTAATCCTGTACCTGTGCCTCAGTTCGAGGTCTCACCCATCTCTGCGGCCTCATCCTTTGACCTGCTGTCGAGGTCTCTGGGGCGTCCCCAATCTCTATACCATCATCAACATCTAGGTCCCCTGTCGGCTACTCATGAGTATCCCCCTGAGCCGGGTCAGTCAGTCTCATTGGTGTGTGCACTGCCCACCATGCTACGTACTCTGGGGTCATCCCTGCATCCATGATGTCTGGCTGTGCCACAAAATCCAGCCATACCATATCCCTCTAGGATGCCCTCATTGTGAGAGCATTCATATACCTGCCCCATGTCCCTACCTCCCTAGTGACATGAGGATGTAAGACATCCTCTACCACCACTCCCTGTTGTAGCCCAAACTACCACATGACCCTGGATGGTCTGTACCTCTCTATTTGGTGGATAGTCCTCCCTAGTAGAAAGCAATCAATCTAAATGTATGAGAGGAATAAAAAGTCCTAAAATCCATCCTCCACTCTTGCTTCCTAGTCCATCACCCCCCATGGCTCGCACAACCTGTATGGGGTCCAGCAGAAAACCTATACCTCATCTAGCAGTTGTCGCCATTATCCAGTCTAGCCGACAGAGGTGTATCTCAAAGGGAGCCTATATCTATAGGCATAGGGCTCCCCAGGCTGACATGACTCCCTAACCCTCACCAGTCGGAACACTGCAATGTGCTCCCATGCCCAAACTAACATCAGAGTCACCCTACTCCCCATGTTGTGTGCCTCGCGGTATGCAGCCATGTGTAAATCATGGTATAGCTGTCCTAGGACAACATACCCCAACAATAAGAAGTCCCCTCCTCCACCAACATTTGAGCTAATGCCCATGACCAGCACATACCAAAACCGTGTCCCGCTAGATTCGGTAACATCCATACCCCGATCAATCCCATAATATAAAGGGATATCCGCCTCAGTCTCCTATCAACTGATGGCTGCCAAGGCATCTAAGTGTGATACATCGGGATCCGCCTCATCAGCCACCTAAATGCAATCTCTATGTAGTGGTCACTATCCTCCAACCTATATCGAGGAATTGCCCCTTGGATGGGTATTCGTAGAATAAACCAGACGTCCTCTAGGGTAATGGTCACCTCTCTAGTAGGTAAATGAAAAGTGGTGGTGTCACTATGCCACCGCTTGATCAGCACGGTCATCATCCCATTGTGCGCCTATAGTCTAGGCTAATGGGGCACATAGTCCAACCCTACTACCACTAATAGTCCCTAGTCTTCCTCCATCAATTGCAACTCCAACTCCATAGTGGGAGGCCAATGCTCTTGTGATCCCAAAGGTGGGAACTGCTCCTACAAGAATTTCAAAATCCACCATGTCAGACACCTTTTCTTCTAGTCCTAGTCTAACCCTTCCCAAAGTGGGGCATCTTGTCCCTAGGTTTTATGCTGACCCATCCCTGGCCCCCGCTGGGTCTCCCCCTTTCCCTCCTTTTTGGTGTTTTCCCTTTTAGGCACGGACGCTGGTTCAACCGAAAATGTCAGTTCATACACCGGTGTCTCCGACATGCTTTCCCACAGATTGGCCTCTTCAAAGACGTGGATTTGGGTCCAGCATCTTCGAAGATGCCTATCCAACACCGTTGGCTCCGGAGATGTTGATCCAGGGATTAGCATCTACAAAGACATTGATCCAGGGATCGACGTCCTTGCAGACACTGGTTCAAGAACTGGCATCTCCGGTCTGAAATGCATTTTCCCCCTCATTAATGCCCTATCTACCCCCCCAAAGCATTAAATAACATTAATAACAATAAATTCAAGGTCTTAGATAGCTAACTCACCGGTACCGGTCGCTCGGCAGGCCTCCCGTGTGTGCGAACGCGCTCTCCAAGCTGCCCCTTCATCCTCTCGTCAGCCTTTTTTTCACTCTAGAGCTCAAAGTTTCACTATTCACTATTCACAAATGACCTTCTTTAACCCCCCCAGTCACTCTTATAGCCCCCGTTTTCCCCAAAAAAAATTTCCCACCCCCGTTTCCCCCGCCCCGTGTATATTTTTGTGTATATTGTCCTGTTGTAAAGCTGAAATATGCATAAAATCTCAAAAATATTTAAAAATTGCAAAAAATTCAAAAAAAAATTCAAAAACTTCCAAAAATTCCAAAAACATCAAATATTCTCAAAAATATGCAATAAACCCTTCATTCTTTTTGCATCATTCCAGATCTTCGTTTTCAGCAACGTTTCAACTCATGCGACTGCGACACTAGTTTTCACCAAATCAATTTTGCGACTGACTATCCTTGCTCTCCATCTTGTTCACATCTTTTGGCAGTGAATATCTTTTATCAAATCAAATCCAATCTTTGTCCGTCAGGATGCATCCTTCTGACATTTGCTTATCAAATCCTTCATCACATTAATCCTGTTCATGGCAAGAACTTTGGACCGAATAACTGCTTGGTCATGAGGCCTTCTTTATTGATTTAATCTTTTTGTGTCAGTTCAAACCTACTCACCACTACCTCAATCTGCTATATCTTGGTGCGTTGTGACTGGTCACTACTAATACATGTGTCTTTTGCAATGTGCTTTTGTTTGAGCATCTAGTCCACGCAAAGGAATCTTGTCATCTGTGTTTCCTAACACCTGATGCATACCTCCTTTTGCAATATCAAAATCGGATGTGCTCTCCACACTTTTACACACAAATGGATCCCCAATGCTCATTAGCTGCATTTAATCTCATTTTCATTTGCATTCTTAATTGCATTTCAGAAGGCTTCTACTTATTCCCTCCTTCCTTTCCTCTCTCCAGTTGCGTCCTTTTTTGAGAAAATTTCACAACGTCATCTTCGTTGTGTTCTTTTCTCGAGGGGACACAAACCCCTACCATCATTGCTTCATCACAACTCCTAGAAACCCTCTTCCTCTGGGGAAACTCATTTTCTTGTCTTTGACAAAATGTCGCTTGCGACGCCATGTCAAAAAGGGGCAAAATGTAGACGTCCAAAAATATTAATATTATTTTCCCTCTTATTCCTCTAACTATTTAATTCAATCAATTAAATAGTTTCATTTATCAATAGTGTAGAAGTTGATAAATGCAACTTCACCCAAGATCACTTGCATGCAAGACAGTTACAAGAAGAAGCAAGACAAAAGAGAGAAGAAAGCTACGGAGGCCAAAAGGCTAGAGAAGAGATATCCATGTTGAAAAGAATAATTTCTATTAACAACAATATTGAATACAAAACTCTATGAAATAAACTAAGAGGTGAATCCTTATAAAGGAATCATGAAACCCTAAAAGGGAAACCCTAAGGTTAGCTGAAGCAAACTAGAGTAATTAGGTAAGTTACTAATTAGATCATAATGATTTAAATTAGTAACCCGATATACTATTACTCTAACACCCCCCCTTATGATAAGCTTAGGGAGAAGCAAAACCTAGGAAACTAATGCAGAAAGCAGGAAAGATGGGTCCCGGCAACAAGGCCTGATCAGGTACCCAAAACATAAAAGGGAAAAGATGTCCCAGAGAGAGGAACAAGAAAGAGCAGGAAGCATCTCTGAAGCATGAAGCTGAAAACTCTATCAGAAGAGACTGCTGGAACCCCCACTGAAGTGCATGACCAGGTAGAGAAGACAAATGTCTGAAGAGCTGATCAATCAAACCAGGAAGCAATAGAATTAACAGGTGAACCCCCCCATAATGCTGAACTGGGAGAGGTGACAAGAACACTGAAATGCATGCCAAAAACATCTGCAGAAAATAGAACCAGGAACACCAACAATGCAACAGAAGTACAGACACAGGATAAAGGGCAGTGTCATCGACACACAACATGGGCTAATGTCATGGAAGGTATGCTCACTTGACAAAGGTGGATGCTTCTAAAGTGGCATAAGCATCATAACCCCCTATGGCACTTTATAACAGAGTGCGAGTACATCAACCAAAAAAGGTGTACAAGATCCCAGATATACAGAAGTAGGCACTTTATCTCAGTGCGTTTACAGAATAAAAATGCTATAGAAGGAGCATACAAGCTCAGAAGTCAGAAAGAAGAGTGAGCTATGAAATCAGAAGAAGAGATCCTAGGACCTGTAGAACCAAGCAATCCACTAGAGTGCATAAATTTCCAAACTCAGAGGAGAGAAAACCTAGAGCAGAATCTGGAAAAAATATCTCTGCCACTGAATAGCATACTGAACCAACTTTTCGATGATATCTCGTTTGCCAAAAATGGAGTCCGGATGAGCCAGATATGACTCCCGAAAGGCAAAAAAATACATCAGACTTTAACAACAAAAAACACTATTGAAATAGAAGACCCAAAAAACCAAATCACTATAGTTAGAAAGAGCTCAGAAAGAGCTTTCCGACGATATAAAGAAGTCCAAAAAATACCACCGTATGCTCCTTGTAGAGAAAAAATAGTGAAAAGGCCCCAAAAAGCTCAACAGGCCATGTTTTAAGTCCCAGGGGCTAAAAAGAATGAGCCCCCGGGCGCATGGCGTGCGCCGGGGGCTGGGATGAAGCCCCTGGTCTCCCATATGACCAGTCTCCTAATACCATATGCCCGCGGGGCTAAATAAACAAATGCACCACCGGAGCGGCGCTTGAGCTGAGCACGGAGGTTGGAGCGGCAGTGGGAGCCGACGGCGGGGGCCGGGCGGAGTGGGCCGGAGTGGCGGGAGTGGCTGGGGAGCGGAGCGGGGAAGCACAGTGGAGGCCGGGCCGGTGGCGGCAGGGGCCGGAGGGGCCGGAGGTGGCGGGGCCCGGG
>MU226593.1:1065506-1083391 GCA_018584345.1 Thuja plicata
GGTGATCCTTTTAGCATTAAGGTCCTAAACTATCACTGACACACATGAAGATATAAAGGAACATATTTATGTAAATATTATTATTTCCCCTATTAAAATATGAAGTCATGGTGAGTTGTAAGAGGTTTGGTTTAAGCAACCATCTCAAGAAGGATCACTCTCACATATAGCTCTTCCTAATTTTTAGTGAGCATAACCAGGACTTGATAGGGTTGGAGGGACATTACACCTTCAAGAAAGTCATCCATTCTTTTGTTGCTCTCTTCAGCCTTTTTGATAACTTCATTATGTTGTTGCTGAATTCTAACCTCATGCTTTAGTTTTTCATTTTCTTCTCTTAGTTCACCGATAGCCTGTACTCTTTCAATGAGTTCTATATTAATTCTGTTAGCTTCTTGACTCATAATAATCTGATTTGTAATCTCATGGTGATGCTCAGCATGTCTTTGAATTTCTAACTCCTTTTCTTGTAGCTTCTCTGTAATCTTCCTTCTGTCATCAATAGCAAGTGTTCTTTCTGTTTCAGCTTGTCTAGCAGAACTCATTACATCAATCATTCTTACCATCTGTGTCTCTTGACCAATTTGCAGCATCTTTATTTTCTCTGTGAGATGTTGATTGATCTCCTTCAGATTTGTGATTTTCTCTTCTGATGTGTCTGATGCAATATATGTATTTGATCCTGAAGATTCAAAGAAATCTAGAATCTCTTCTTCTTGATAATCTTTTTCATCGCTTCAGGTTTCCATACCTTTCCTCTCATCTAGCAGCTTTCTCATCTTGACTCTCTCTTCTTTATACTATTTATAGAACATCTATATCTCAAGCTTTTTATTCTCAATATTCTTGTCAAGTTTGTACTTCTCCATTGTATTATCTTTGCTCTTAAGCCTTTAAGATTTTCCAAGAAGAGACTTAGCTCTGATACCAATTGTTGGGATAAATGAGAAGTAGTACTGAGAGGGGAGGGGTGAATCAATACCTCTAAATTTTTTTAACTCTTTTCACCATTCATCATTAGTAACCATTCTTTACTGTATTACTGACCATTACTGTTGTTCTTTCTTATGCATGAAATATTAAATCATAATCTTTAATTGTTTGCAAAATTCATAGAAACATTCATGAAAGTAATAAACACATAACACAAGATATGATATCATAGAAAACTCCTGTTACAAAGTAAAAACTACGGTAGGGATGACACCCACAAAACTTCACTATCTGCAGAATGGAAGAGAGCCAGTAAAGGCTTACAATTGATCACTTCTGATGATCTACCCTGTTAGGAGTATTAAAGTGGACACTGGCTAATTTATACTCTGTTAAGAGTTTTAGCAACACTGATTTAAGTGTGCACTTGGTTAAGAGATTTACAATAGGACTGTTAGGTCCACCTTTCTTGAAAGGATTTCTTAAGTGTACTACAATTGTTAGAATGAGTAGATATGTTTGACCTCATTGTATGCAATCTACAATTATTGATCACAGATCCATTAAAGATCTCATAATAAGAATATCACCTTAAGTGACTAATTAATACCTTTCTCTGTTCGTCAGTAGCCTGTGTTATTGTTCTTGAAACTGATTTGATCCATTTATGTCCTTGTGCATGAAGTCTCTTGTCTAGTCTTTAGATGCTCTCATTGGCTACAATCATCATCGAACAACAACATGTTCACAATAGATTGAGCATCTATTTATACAAGTATTTGACCTATTCTAGAATCACGCATTACAATGTTAACTCTAGATCCAAGGTTTACAACTTGACGTTGATCTTTAGTTTTCATGTTTTAAATCAGTAAAAATAATTAAAACAATATTAAATACATTGCTTCCTCCACACATAATGGATTTAAAAACAAATCAAGAAGCTATATATACAACTTCAGTGATTTATCTGACGTGGAAAGTCAGATCCACATTTTGCAGGATGTAACTGACTGTCGGTTCTTAGTCGTCAGGTTGAACTGAAAGTCTGTCAGCATTCCTTTGTTGAACTGATCATAGGGTTCCCTTCATCTATTGGGTTACTCTCTTTGCTGTTCCTTCGGGTTGCACTGTTGTTACTCGTCGGGTTCCTTTATCCTTATTGTCATCGGGTAACACTGAATAGTGTTTGTCGGGATGCTTTGAACTTGGAAGTATCGAGTAACCTTGGTGTCGGGTAGTGTTGTGCCCTGTCTGTCAGTGTAGTGTAAACCAATGGTGTAGATCATGTTTTTCCTTGTGTATACTAATGGAAAAATATAATTCCTTCACTTCCTATGAATGAACTTCCACATTTCCACTCGGTCTTGGCTTTGTCTTGATCTATCTTGTCCTGATCAGATCTGCTATTTTCACCATAAGATCTACCTCTTCCTCTAGGGAATCTACCACCTCTTCCTCTTTGTCTTTGCTCATGTATTTTATTCAATTTCTCCTCACTTTTTAGGGAAAACTAATAAGCCTCCTCAATAATCTCCATCTTTACCAAATTGATCTCTTCTTGAATAGAACTCCTTAATCCATTCATATATATTGCAATTCTTTCTACCTCATCTTCAGCATGTACAGATTTGATATCTAACCTGTAAAATTCCTCGGTGTAATCCTTCATAGAGGTATGTTTCTATTTCAAAAATTTCATTCTCCTAACTAGGTTAATATTATAATCACAAGGTGGAAACTTTCCCTTCAAATTGTTTATCATCTTATCCCTTACCTTGATCTTGTCTTTACCTTTCTTCTTTCAGTCCAATTTCAGATGCTCCCACCACAAGGATGCATGAATTTTTAATTTTTGTGCTTGCAATCTTCACCTTTATCTCCTCTGATATGTTCTCATACTTAAAGTATTTCTCTATCTCAGTTATCCAATCTATCCATTCATTTCAATCCAACTTTCTACTATACTTGGGAGGATTAAATTGAGGTGTGGACTTCAAACTTGTCAATGCTTTCAGGAATCTTTCTTCTCTTTGATCCATTATAGTTGCAGGTTTGGCTTCCTTCTACACTTCCACAACTTTAGCATCATCACTAACATCCTCAAGATATCTTCCTTGGCACTTGTCTATCTCAACAACTTCCAACCTAGAAGCAATCTGTCTTAGCATATTAGCTAAACTTGGATCTTCATTTTGCTTCCCTTGAACCATCTTGAAATCCTCTACAATTGCAGGTTAGATCACAATCTGCTACCCCACAAAAAATAATCAACTAGGTTTTATAAGAAGGAACCTCAGATCTAACCTTTGCTCTCATACCACCTGACGCAAGGAGGGATAATACTTAGGGCCAAAGACACTGCCAAGCACCGATTCAGCTTGCAGATACACAACTCGGAAGATCAAACACAAAGAAGGATAGAAGAAATACAAATACTTATTATTAATTCATCAAAATTCATACATGTCTAGCTATAAAACCTTCCCATTTATGGCCAATACAATCTAAAAATATTTAAAAATAGTCCTCATACATGTGAGATTCACAAATCCTAGATCCCCAAAAATACCATCCAAAAACTCCTCCCTATACTAAGAACATAACACTACATTTATACAAGAGGCTACCGAAAAGCTCAGCCCAAAAGATCCTAAAGATCTAGCATAGGAGAGAGAACTGACCTAGATTTAGGTCCACACATTCCCCAATGAGAGATCCCAAATTAATACCATGACCAAAATTAAATGAAAATGTTGACCCAAAGAGCTAACAAAAGAAAACACACTCAGTGAGATAGGAAATAGGAAACCACTAAGCCACCGAGACTATTCATTGAAATGATGCCAAGAATAGTAACCAAGTTTGGTCGGTGAAACAAAATAGAACCTTCAATCGAGAACTCCAGAGAAGTTACCGAGCAGTCTACCAAAATTTGCCAACAAGTTACTGAGCTCAAAAGAAAACATATTTTTGTTTGATACAAGATTTCCATGAACCCAAGATGCTCCTGCATCAAGGTTGTGGAGATGGAGATTGTGGAGGTAGAGGTGGAGATGGTGGAGATTTAGGTGGAGATGGTGGAGGTAGGGTTAGAGTTCAGGGTGGAAATGCTCCTATGAGACAGATAGGACCAATACCTCCTAGATCAAGGGTAGTGTTGGTTCATGGAAGGGTAGGGCGAGGTCCAATATTAGGTCACCATGGTGTATAGGGTCCTCCAGTGCAACTAGTATAGGGTCTTTTAGTTCATCTAGTTGCCCTAGCAGTAGCAGTTCCTCTCATGGCTCCTCCTGCACCTAGTCAAGACATACATGCATTACAAGTTAGTGTGACAACAATACATTATCAGTTACCTTAGGTGACTAGTGTGATACAGTGTTTGGCTGCAAATATATCTAAGATTCTATAGGTTTATACATCACAGGTTCCTAGACAGACATATCCATCATGATTTAGGCCTCTAGATTCTCAAGATGTTGGTACTAGTGATGGTCTACCTTCAGGTTCAAGTGGTGATATAGGGGCTGGTGATGGAAAGAGCTAGAGTTTCTTCCATATGCATATTTATGTATCATTTGATTTCCTATTTATGATGTATACATTATGATAATTTATGATGTACTTTGATTATGGACTCTTGATGGACTCTTTGATAATGGACATTTGATAGATACTTTAATTATGGACATTTGATATATATTTTGATTATGGAAATTTGATAGATGTTTGATAGAATCTCACCCTTCCTTGATGTTTATGATTTATTTCCCTTTTGATGTCATGATGTATTGGACTATTTATGATTTTATGATGGTTTATATATGATGCAGATGGATGCAGTTCGATATGATGCATGTTGTGTTTGTTTTTCCTATAGATGCACTTAGTTGACGTATATGTTAATGCATGAATGTACTTAGTTGAATTAAATGTTCATGTATGGATGTAGTGTGATATTTACACAATGTTTAGATATGGATGTCGATGGATATTTACTTATATGGATGCATACATATGGATGTACTTTATTTAACCTAAATGAATGCATTAATTAGATTGATAATGTATGGATAGATGCTTATATGATGATTGATTTTTATGGATGTTAATGTAATGATCGGTCATGCTTATGATGATGATGCAATGCTTTATGATATGAAATAATGATGTTAAAATTACTTAATGATTTTAATTTTTATATAATGATTATGAGCTGTGCCCCTAATATGCAATTTAATATAATGTTTAATGATATGCAATAGATAAATGATAAATGATTAATGATTAATGAACCTATATAAATAATAGATAATGATTTTACATGAAAATGATATTTTCTTAAGGATAGATAATGATTAATGAACCTAAATAAAATACATATAAATGATGATCAATGAAACACAATGATATAAATGAACCTATATGAAAATGATATGTATTTTTTTATTAAAGTTTAATATATTCCATTGAAAAGAGAATTTTGTTGACCTTGATTTAACTTTTAAACGCCCACCCTCTTTGGGAAATCCCATACCGATTATCAATGCAATATTAATCTAATATGAATGCAACATGAAAATGCAACTAAACGGTTGTCACTTTTCAACAAATCAGTATATTTTGCAATTATCATAATTGAGATTTTTGGTAGATCATTGAAATTGGTAAAACCCTTAGTAGTTAGATTTGCAAACCATGGTGATATGAATATAACTTTCATTGGATCCAATGTGGCTAGTGTCATCATTGAGGTTTTGTGAATAATTGAAATTGGTACAACCCTCACTGGTTATATTTTCAACCATGGTGTTATAAATATCGCTTTTTTCAGAATCGATATTACAAGAGGAACTTGGCATTAAGGTATGGATAACCTAAATGTCCTAAGTATCCTTTTGCATAAAAAAATAAATAATTAATCCCTTTCATATACCAATGGCCTCGATGATTATTTGATGATCATGTCTTTAGACTGATTTTCATACTTCTTTGCATCAATCCTACAAGCAAGAAAACAAGAAAATATCATGCTTCATCATTTCTCCTCTCATCAAAAGACATCCTAGAGTTACTAAAAAGACATGATGTCAAAAATCAAGAAACATACATTTGAATCTCTTAGCCATTATTATTTGATCCATAGTTTCAAAAAGAATTCAATCCATCTTCCATTTTTATTTTGTTCAAGTTGTTTGATTTGATGTTCGGATATGATTTTGATGTGTTGCGTTGTGATATTGGTTGGAATGTGAAGGTTTGAATTTTGATGATTTGGATTTATTGAAAATTTAAAATGTTATGATTCTTGATCTTGGTTAAGCGTGTTTGTTTTCTACTTGTGTATGTTTCAATGATGATCTCCTGAAGTTTGGATTTTGACAATGATAATGGATTAAGATCATTTCCAAACCATGATAAAAAATTTCTTGGATGACTACACTATGAAAATTTGGGGGTTTATATGACTACATACATGGTTGACAAAATGCACTTGGATATATACAAGGATGGAAAAAATTCAAATGCAATGCTTGATAGATAAAGGAGCTCAACAAGTAGCGCATGTTTACCAAGTTTTCACTACTTGGATTTATTGCATTTTTTTTTTTTTAGTACCAAGGCACCTATTTAATAGGTTTTCACCAAGGCACTTTTTCTCTTTTTTCTCTTTTTTTATATTTTTTACTTTTTTTGCTTTCTTTAGGATCCATATTTACTATTTTTTATTCCTTTCCAGGTTCCTTTTTTTTCTATACAAATTGATACTCTCTTATCTGATACTATTTTATATGATACTCTTTCAAATGATTAGGTATAGAACCTCTTAAGATGAATTCTATTAATGGGTTCTTCATATTCTTCTCCATCACATGTGGCTAATTTGTAAGTTGGAGTTCCATTGGATGATGTGACGAAAAAGGGTCCTAGCCAATTTGCTTCAAATTTTCCTTTATTTTCCCTATCCTATTGATTCTTTGGGTTTTCTCTCAGGATGAGGTCACCAACTTGGAAATCTCTAGGTTTGATATTTTTATTGTAGTTCCTTGACATCATCTTTTGATAGAATTTTAAGTGATCATAGGATTGGTGTTGACGTTCTCAAGAAATTCTAGTTCTTCCAACCTAGAAACTCTATAGTTTTCATCTGTCAATATGCCCTGTAAGGAAAAATCTAAGTGCTGGAATCTCTACCTTGAAAGGTAATACTGCTTTGGCTCCATAAACTAGAGAAAAGGGTGTAGCTCCGGTAGGTGTTCTAATGTGGGTTTTGTAATCCCAATGTACTAGGTTTAATTTATTGTCCAATCCCTTCCTGAATCATCAAATGTTTTCTTAAGGATCTTAAGGATGTTTTTGTTAGAATCTTATGCTTTTCCATTTCCTTGGGGATAGTAAATGGAAGAGAAATTTTGAATGATATGAAACTTTTCACATAACTCTTTGACATCCCTGTTTTTGAATTGTGTCCCATTATCTGTTATGAGTGCATGTGAGATACCATATTTGCAAATTATGTAATTTAAGATAAACATGGAAATCTACTTTCCTGTATTAGTTGATAAGGGTACAAATTCCACCTATTTTGTGAAATATTTTTTTGTAGTTATAATGTATTTATGACCATTGGATAGAGGAACACAAATCATCCCAATCAAATCAAGACCCCATTGATAAAAGGGTCAAGGTGTAGTTATTGGATGTAATTCTTGTGCTGGCGCATGTACTAGGTTCCAATGGAATTGGAACTTTTGAAAATCCTTCACAAACTGGCATGTGTTCTTCTCCATTGTTGGCCAATAATACCCCATCCTAATGAGTTTCTTTGCTAAGGTAAACCCACTCGAGTGTGACCCACAAATACCCTTGTGAATGTCTTGTAAGGAAGTTTAAGATTTCTCGCCCTCTAAACATCTAAGAAATGTACCATCAAGACCTTTTCGATACAATGTGTCAACTATAAGGGTAAAACAAGAGGCTTGGCATATAAAGTTCCTTTTTTCATTGTAGGATTGGTTTAATGGTAGGGTATTTTCTTATAGATATGTATAGATAGGACCATACAAAGTAGAGTATGGACCCACAAGTAGGAAAATTATTTTTGAATTGGGATGGTCATATGAGGTTTAACCAATTCTTCCACCAATAATTAATATCTTTCATTTTGATCAGGTACTTGTAGAAGTGAAGCTAGTGTTGCCATGAGATCTGCTGCTTTATTCTCAACTCTTGGTATTTTCTCAAATGTGATCAATACAAAATATTTTTTAAAATCATCAACCATGGTTTTATAGGGCATAATTTTTTCATCCTTGGTTTGGTATTCATCGTTAATTTAATTAATGATCAATTGGGAGTCTCCATAGTTTTGTAATTCTATGATTCTCCTTTTCAAGGCCATCTTGAGTCCAATCACAAGTGCTTCATATTATTCTATATTTTTGGTGCATGTGAATAGAATTTTATATGATTTTGATATTGTACAACCTTTAGGTGTAATAAAAATAACTCCTTCCCCCAAGCCATGTTGAGTATATGAGCAGTCAAAGTATAATTCCCATGTTTGAGGTACAAGTGTAAGAATATGTGCATCTGAAAATTCTATTTATAGAGGTTCTTCACTTAATATTGGTGCTTCTTCTAATTGGTCTACTATAACTTGTCCTTTGATAGCTCTTCGGTCAAAATAATCAATGTCAAATTTACTTAGTACCATGACCCACTTAGCCAACCTTCTTGTGAGAGATGATTTTATAAGAAGGTATTTCAATGGATCTATCTTAGAAATTAACTTGATTTTATGTGCTAGGATGTAATGTCTTAGCTTTTGGGAAACAAAAATCACTGCTAGACATTCTCTCTCTATAAAGGTGTAATTGAGATCATATTTCACCAAAGCTCTACTAGTGTAGTAGATTTATTTTTCTTTTCCTTGATCAGCTTCTTGTGCTAATAAGGCTCAAAATGAATTTTCTATTGCTGAGATATAGAGTATAAAAGATTTCCTTGGTATTGGAGCCATTAGGATGGGAGGATTCATCAAAATTTTCTTCACAAGAGAAAATGCTTCCTCACATTTGTTGTCTCATTTGAATAAGATGTCCTAATGTATCGATTGGGTAAAAGAATGATATTTTTCTGCCAATTGGGATATGAACCTCCTTATGGATTGTAACCTTCCTTTCAAAGACCTTAATTGGCTAATGTTTCTTGGTGCTCCCATTTCCATGATGGATTTAACTTTAGCTAGATCCACCTCTATTCCTTTTTCTGAAACAATGTACCTATAGCAATTTTCCTGATTGGACTCCAAATGTACACTTTTTTGGATTTAGTCTCACATTGAATTTTTCTAGTCTTGTGAAGATTTTGTCTAGAATTGGTATATTCTCACCTTTTGTATAAGATTTTTCTAAAATGTCATCCACATAGTATTCCATGTATGTGTGCATCATGTCATGAAAAATGATTCTCATAGCTCTTTGGTATGTAGCTCTGACATTTTTGAGACCAAAAGGCATTACATTCCAACAAAAAGTAGCCCATACACATGTAAAAGACATTTTATCTTGATCTTCAGGGGCTATCTTTATTTGATTGTATCATCAGAATCCATCCATTAAGGAAAACATAGAATGCCCTGTTTTGAGGTCCACTATTGTATCAATGTTTGGAAGAGGAAAACCATCCTTGGGACATGCTTTGTTCAAGTCTCAAAAATCTGTACAAATTTTAATGCTCTTACCAGATTTTGAAATAGGTACTGTATTTGAAATCCACTTTGCATATGCAATATTCCTAATAAACCATGTATCCAAGAGATTTTTCTATTCTTCTTTAACCAAAAAGGCTACATGTGGGTTAATTTTTGTCAATTTTTGCGTGACAGGATTAACTCCTGGAGCTATATTCAAATGGTGCAGAATTAGGTTCAGATCTATCCCTGACATATCAACATATAGCCATGCAAAATTGACTTGTCTTTCCTTGAAAAATTAAATGAATTATTTCATTTCTTCTTTGGCCAAAGATGTTGCTAAATTAACGATCTTAGGCTCTTCCTTGGTTCCAATGTTTATTTTATCTGTTGGATCAATTAATAAAAATGACCTCTCTTCATAGTTCTCAGGTAAAGTGTCAAGATTCTCATCCTTAGGTGCCTCAATTGGGTTTTCAACTTTGGATATGTCTTTTATTTTTACTTTTTTTCTGATCTAGTACTGCCACATGATCATTTTCACCACTAGATCTTTTATTTTTCTTTTTTATTTTGTGACTAAAAAAATTGACACTTTTCCCCATCACTGCATATTAATATGATTTATTAGTGGGAGATGGTTCAACACATTGAGGTATATGGAAATGGAATGGTAGTTTGAAATATTATTTATTTCATTTGGCTGAATTTGATCCCAATCAATGAGTTCAGGATGGATAAGAGGTAAGGAATAATTGGGGGGATTTAGGTCCATGGGAGTTAATGTTCTGATTTCATTATAGCTTGGTTCATACATGGTATCATTGAGATCTATGAAATGGGATCATTCAAGATGGTCTAAAGAGTTTAGATCTATTTCTTCCTCACTAGAGTATTCATGAACACCATGTGGATCTAACTCTTGTAAAGAAAATATAGAGCTTTGTCCCTCTAATAATGTAGATATGTATGTCTCTCCTACCCACTCATAGCTCTAACTTGGTGTTTCCTTTGATATATATGATGACATTAATTTTCCATTAGTATGCAAACAACACTTTCGGTAAGCATACACTGAAAGATAGAACAAAGAGCAAACCAAAAATTAGATATAAAGAAGATCACCGAAATGACTAAGTACAAAGAGGACCAACAACACAACTTTGTGTGTACACTAAAATCACAAAATAGAAAGATAAAGAGGAACCCAATAGAGGAACCCAATGTGCAGGATAAAGTGCAAACCAAGAGACAAATAAAGTGCAAATTGAAGAGTCAGTTAAAGAGAAACTGAGAGAACAAAACTGAAAGACAGTCAACTGATTACATAAGCATAAACAACCGTTAGGAACTGAGAATCAGTTGCAGCCCGCAAAAAGTGGATATGACTTCCAAGTCAGATAAAGCAAGCTTATTCTATTTATAGGATTTTGATTTTTTTTAAATCCATTTATTTAGGGACAAGAAACATGAATGTAAGCTCTTTAATCAGTCTAATTGATTTAAAACACATAGACTAGGAGATCAAGGTACAAGTTGTAAACCTGATCTTAGAGTTAACATTGTTTTTCGTGAAGCTTGATGATGTCAATCCATATTATAAATAGATGATGAAAGCATTCATTATAAAAGGATGTGAATATAGAGAAGAGGATAAATGAAGCCTAAGAGCACATCTATGGATCAAATTGAAAGTTTCAATAACCAGAACAACAAACGGTGAATTTGGTTAGCAAGAACCAAGAACAGAGGCTATCGAGAATCAGAGGTATTACTCAATCAAATTAAGTGATAATCTTATTCATGTAAACTTAAATGGATCTATATCATCAATAGGAGATTGCATTTACCAGTCAATTTGTAATTTTTTTATCATTCTAACAAGTGGAGAAAACTGTAAAAATCCTTTCAAGGAAGGTGGATTTAACAGTCCAACTACAAATCTCTTAACCGAGTGAACACTTAATAGTGTTGCTAAAGCTCTTAACCGAGTAGACTTTAACAGGTCTCCACAGATACTCTTAACTAGGTAGATCATCAGAAGTGATCAAATTGTAAGCCTTAACTGGCCCCTTCCAATTTGCAGATAGTGATGATTTTGTGGGTGCCATCCTCACCGCAGTTTTTACTTCCTAACATGAGTTTTTTGCGATATCATATCTTGTGTTATGTGTCAATTACTTTCATGAATGTTTCTATGAATGTTCACATGTATGTTAATGTTATTAATTAATATAACTCACATTAAGATAGTATAGATTAGATTGAATGGATATACAACTGATTACAAAGGTTAATTGATTAAAGGATACAAAAAATTTTAGAGGTACTGATTCACCCCTCCCCTCTCAGTATACACTTCCCATTAATTCAAACTATTGGTATTAGAGCTAAGTCTCTTCTTTGGAAAATCTTAAAGGATTAAGAGAAAATATCATACAATGGAGAAGTAAAGACTTGATAAGAATATTGAAAATAAAAAGCTATAAATTCAAATGTTCTATGAACGGTATAAAGAAGCCAGAATCAACATGAGACAACTATTAGATGAAAGAAAGATTATGGCATCTCACTATAATGCAACAAATTATCATGAGGAAGAGATACCAGATTTCTTTGAGTCTTTAGGATCAACCACAAGCAAAGCATCAGATACATCAGAAGAAAGAATCACAGGCATAACTGAAATCAATCTACATCTAGCTGGACAAGTTAAATCTCTGCAAATTGGTCAAGAGACATAGATGGTAAGGATGATTGATCTCATGAATAATGCTAGAAAAGCTAAGCAAGAAAGAACACTAGCTATTGATGATAGAAGAAAGATTACAAAAAAGATACAAGAAAAAGAGTCTGGAATAGAAAGACTTACAGAGCATCACCATGAGATAACAAATCAGATTATTCTTATGAGTCAAGAGGCAAACAAAATAAATGTTGAACTCATTGAAAGAATAGAATATATCAGTGAGCTAAGAGATGAGAATGAAAAGTTGAAACATGAAATAAGAATTCAGAAGTAGCATAACAAAATTATCTTGAAAGCTGAAGAAAGAAATAAAAGAATGGATGATTTTCTTGAGGGACAACAAAGAGTCAACAATAATACCGGTCTAGGTTTTACCGAGAATGGAGAATCATCAAATCAAATTGATCCAAATAATGTATAAACAAATTCAAGACCAAGAAAGCTTACATGCAATCATTATGGAAAGCAAGGCCATACATCAAATCTATGCAGAGGCAAAATGAAAGGTATTCCTAAATCTACATCTTCATTCATAGGGTTTTATTTTAAATGTAACAAGAAAGGACATAAAGCATATGAATGTAAGTCTAAAATGAAAAAAACAAAGAAGGAAAGCTACATGGAAAAATATTTTCCTACTTACAAAATGATTGGGCACACAACTCTTGAATGCTGGAAAAAGAAAAGACAAGCATGGAAGCCTAAAGGTCAAGAAACTCCCTATCAACCGAAGAGAGTCGATAACTAGTATGTATGGGATTACAACACTTGGAAAAATTGTATATCATATGGAAGATATGGTCACATTGCTACAAACTGTATGAGATAGTGGACTAGAAAGTCTAGAGGCTGGACTAACCCCAGAATGACATGCTTACACTGTCATAAATTTGGTCATCTCAAGAAAGACTCTTCAGACCAAATGATAGAGACTAGTACATATCCCAATGGTAACACCATTGAAGACATCCGAAGGGAAAGAGACAAAATGTGGAGAAAAGGTTTAAACAATGATGAAGCTGGACCAAGAAATGAAAATGGTGACACCCCATCCAAAAGATCCGGTGACATCACCACCCCACCTAAGAAAAACAAGTAAATATGGAACAATATTACCCAGGTTATTATTTTACATTAGTTCCATAATATATTGATTAAATTCCAAATTAGCATAAGAAAGATGCATCATGGTATTACTTGTTAAAATCTGTGATAACTATGCTATTGGGCATATATACCAAAATCTATCGGTACACACTCAAAGCTAAGACTGCCTACACTTACCGAGAAGCATCGGTTAAAGGCAAAGTTGTTAGTATAAACTGAGCCTTGTCGGTAACCGAGAAAAGTAAACAAGTTGGCTGCAATATAGAAACCCGTCGGTAAATGCAAAAGGTATAACGACTGCACCAAAATGACACATTGTCACCAAAGGAAAGTTTGAATTCTTAACCGATGAACTCTGTCTTCATACACCAAGGAGTTGGTAAGAATTAATGACACGCGTTTAGATCAAACATATATAAAAAGGAAACTGGTCACTATCATTGTTCACTATGATCAGAGCAGAGTGAGGAAGAGCAATTTTTGAGCAGAGAGTGACAGGATCATAGAGCGACCACAAATCTACACAAAGAACTCCACGTAGATCAAAAATCATTACAAGTATAAACAATAAATTGTACAGAACCGAAAAATCTATTTCAAGCATTTCACAGAAAGCCCTAAAATTGAAAAATGGCCTCAACATCAAGAACTGTGAAATCAAAGAACACGAAGAAGGATGAGTTCAAGCTCATCAAGAATTCAGCATGTGAGGAACCAAACTACAAGATTCACCCTGAGGTTTCCTCACAACCTGACGATGCGAAAGAATTCTCATGAATACCAGCTAGGGTTTTTCTTGTGGAAGACATACGATCATTTATACACTGCAAGATTGCAGAGATATGAGATTTAGAGGTTGAAGAAGCTTATAAGAAGCTATGCAACAAAGATGGAACACTGGAAGATGAACATAAGCATATAGAAGTAAAAGGGGTCACCAATGCCCTAATGTTCCCGAAGGTCTTCAAAACCAAGTGGATTTGGTTAGTACTAAGCCGAATGCACAATCATAAACTTTGGTTGGATGAACCAAAGATGATAACCCGAGATTTTATCCATGCAGTCACTGGTTACCCTATAACCGAGAAAGTAAAAGCACTAAAAATCCACCCAAGGGAAAGACTGTAAAGATGACAGGAGCCAAATGGGATGGCAGAGGATTGAAAGTTTCAACCATAACCAATGATGAGATGAAATTTGGTGCATGTGTTCTAGGCTATAAATTCTTCCAAGCCAGCAAATTGAACAACATTGCATTCGGTGTAGTAGACACAGCGTATAAGATTGTGAAGAAAGGAACACAGTTGGACTTATCCAAACTACTACTGAATCAGTTAAAAGATAATCTAAAGAATATCAAGAATGCAAAGTCAAACACATGTAAGTTTAGCTCACTCATAATGTGTATTTTATTGTACTTTCAAGAAACATTCCCATCAGTAGGAGATGTGAAATGGGATAGCACAAAACCGGTCACCATGTAGATCAGTGAACATATAGCCTCACTGGGAGAAAATTTTGAAACAGTCATGGATGAATACTTTAATGTATTCAAAGACCGAATGCAAAAGAGGGTAAGGATCCCCGTACAACTCATTGAGAAGTATAAAGATGAAATATGTTTTATGGTTGATACAGATCATACTTACATCAAGACCGTTGTACTGAGGACAACATGGATTCAACTATTAGAATATGAGATAAACATTGATCTTGCATCTAAGGAAATTGATGCCCTATTAAATGAACCACTGGATAAGAAACAACCCAAGTTTGGAACATATGAAGAGGCTAAGACAAGAATAAAATCTAGCTTGGTTGTTAAGAAAATTGTCAAGAAAAAGGAAAAGATGGTAAAGAACCTCAAGAAAATACTGTCGGAAATAGACGAAGAAACCAAGCAGGAAGAGGAAAGTGAAAAGAAGGATGAAATTGAAGGACAACTATGTATTAGTGAAGCTAAAGAAAAGGATGACTCTGAAGCCATAGAGTCATATTCACCACTTCCTCCACCAACTAAGAAGAAAAGGACCACAACTGCTTCTAGAACAAGAATCCAAACATCTAAGGATTCAACTCCTTCACCTTTGAAGAAAGGAAAGGTTAGAGCATACAAGAGGAAAGCTGCCACACCGAAGATAGGGAAAAACAAAAGAGGAAGGAAGCTCATTAGAACCCGAGAAGATGTTGAAGACACCGAGAAAGATGAAGCTATAGAGGCAAAAAATGTCAAGGTAAAAGCTCCAGAATCTATTGATGACATTTGTAAATCTATTACAAATTTAGGATCTATTACAGATTCTAAGATAAGAAGATGGCTGAAACTAGATCCAGAAGATCAGAACAAAGTTGAAGATGCCATCATAGAAAAAATATACAAGTTCAAATATATACCAATCCGATTTGAAAGCAATAATGTATCGAGGGAACTCTTAGACAGACTATACTCCAGATGGACATTTGCTATGAAGAATGAAAAGGAAATAAGAGAAAGAGTACTTGTTACTCTCATGCATCCTAAATCTAAGAAGATAGAAATAGATGAGATGATAGAGAAACACAAAAAGGATTTCTTGCTGAAGTTGAGAGCCTATAAATTTCTTGAAGGAAATCTTATAGAGCTTTAACATGATAGCCATAAGAAATGGTGTAAGATTCTAAATAGACCTACTGAGGAAGAAATCCATGACCATGACCTACAATAGCAAGATGTTGAAAAGGCAACTCAAGAATAGGTCTTAATAAAAGATACAAAAGATGACACATCTGTTGAGTTAGACAAGGAAGAGGATGACACAACCAGCAACAGAAATGTAGACGTTGCAAATGAATCATGTCCAGACACCATAAATAACAACATTGTGGATAACAATATCATTATTGATGACCTAGAAGAGGAAGTTGATAAAGATGAAGATGTCAATATTGCAAAGGACACAACTGATGAGTAGGACACAACAGTTGATACTGCACAGGTGAACATACTAGGAAACATGCCAATATTGATACAAGCTATCAATATTATGCAAGAATTAGATAAGTCACCTGAAAAGGATACTCCCAAGGATGCATGGGAAGAGGAAATCAAAGAAAACACCGATTATTAGAAATACATCAGAGCCACTCAAAAAGTAACAATTACTGATAAGGTTACAGGAGGAGATTCAAAATAAGAAGATGTAGACACAACATAGAAGAATACAGAAACAAAGAATGATGAAGCTAAGGACATCGATGAAGGAGATAAACCTAAAGATGGAACTCCTAAGGAAATCGACAAAGGTGCTACCGACAATGTGAAGGTGAATGTGGTGATGTCTACAAACACCAGAGAAGCTAAAACCGACACTCAACAACAAAAAGAATTACAACAGGTAACTTCATCAAGCACAACTGAGAAAGCTGAGAAATTGGAAATGGTGCTACATTCAAGTGATTCACAAAAGAAGAAGAAGAAATCAAAGAAGAATAATTTGGAAGTCACCTTGGATGAACTTATTGAAATACCAAAATGTGACCCAACTACACTTGATTTTGAAGCATTACAAGAATATAGTGAAATATGCCAAAGGAAGGCATTACAGGAGAAGCTGAAGAAATAGCAACAAGATTCAATGGTACTAGAAACAACTAGGGACATCTTTCACCAGATTGTACTCGATGTTGATATTGATCAGAACAAGCCAATTCTTGATCAATTAGCCACTCTCACCGAAGCAATAACAACTCAGAATATTGATGTAGAGAAGGCAATTGAAGAGAGAGTAGAGCAGAGGTACCAGTAGAAGCTCATTGAGAACATCATCCAAGAAGTGGCAGTCAATAAGGTAAAGCTATCAGAATTCATTACTAAGTCAGATCCAATTATAACTGAAGCTATAACCTTGATTCAACAACTAAGCACATTAGACAAGTTCACTAAAGATAATAGTGACAATATAGCAAGGTTAGATAAAGATCTAGCTAACAGTGCTCAAAGCTTAACCACTGACAAAGACAATGTAATTAAGTTGCATTATGAGAAGATCATTGAGATCAAAAGGTTAAGGAAGGAACTGTGTGAAGTAGAAACACACTTCAGGGAAGAAGTCACCAAGATCCAAGCTCAACTTCTACTGAACCTTACACTGCTCCAACAACACATCAGTTTAGCATGACAATGGATATCAACTCCCAAGATGTCTGTAGCAGACATAATCTATGACATGGACTCCAAGATCACACTCGAGCACATAATTCTGGAGAACTTAAAAGAACAATGGGAGAAAATGATGGAAGACATGAAGTCTTCACACTCCCACATTTTTGATAAGCTCTAAGGTATAGACCTTTTCCCTTAATATCAAAAAAGGGGGAAAATGATATGTGTATTCATTCATTCAGATGGGAAAATGGAAA
>MU226593.1:1083441-1105774 GCA_018584345.1 Thuja plicata
GGGAAAATGGAAAATATGTATATGTATACTCATATGGGGAAAATGACATATATATATATATATATATATATATATATATATGTATGTATGTATTTACAGAAGGAAAGACATCATATGTACAGATATATCAGCATATACATAGGGGGAGTCATTAAATGACTAAGGATTATATATGTTGTATATACTTAACATTTTGTTAGTATTTTTCACATAACAGTTTTTGATACTAATGTCAAAGGGGGAGATTGACGACATTAATTTTCCATTAGTATGCAAAATACACTTTCGGTAAACATACACCAAAAGATAGAACAAAGAGAAAACCAAAAATTAGATATAAAGAAGATCACCGAAATGACTAAGTACAAAGAGAATCGACGACACAACTTTGTGTGTACACCAAAATTGCAAAATAGAAAGATAAAGAGGAACCTACCATGCAGGATAAAGTGAAAACTGAGAGACAGATAAAGTGCATGTTGGTAAGTTGACTATGCTGGAGTATATGACTCTATTTAGTTTTTTCATTATGGCAACAAAGTCATATGAAGTTTTGGAGTCAGCACACATTATCAGAAGATCAGAAATTGGCTAAGTATAGAAGACTGGACAGTTAGCAGAGTACCAGAAGAACAGAGCATCAGTGCATGTGCATACAAATAAATTAGGGAATGTGCCTTTGAAGATAAGATTTTAAGTATGTATTCATTCTAATTCTAATAAATCATGATCAGATCTACAATTATGAAGAAGTTATAGCAAGATGAAGTGACTGAGATAGTAAAGGGCAGAACAGGACAGAGCAAGGAATAGACTGTTATAGTTTCGATTAGCATGTGTTCATTTGTTATTCAAATTCTATGTGCCTTGGAATATAATTTTATGAGTATGTGTACATGATAATTCTAAGAGAGCATGATCAGATCTAAAAGTATGAAGAAGATACAACCAGTTAAAGAGGTACAACCAGTGAATGCCAGAATAGGACAGAGATCATGGAAAGAGCCAACAGAGATTGTTTTGGTACAGAATTTGCACATATCCTCAGGAATTTTATCCTTGGATTAGTGATTTTTAGTGATCTAATAATATGTGGTTAAAGGAGCATGACTTGATTCATCTGGAGCAAAAAGTTAGAGCTAATTTGGTGGAGCAAACTGTGTGAAAAGACGCGTCTGTTCGGTTTGAGTAAAGCAGTTCTAATTAATGTTGCACCATATTAATGAAGGGTTGTGTGGTTATTTAAGTGATCAAGATAGATGGTAAAAGGTTTCCTAAATCTTACATGTTCGTGTCTTTTGAGGAAGTACTTATAGAAGGTCATTTGTGATCAGAGAAGTTGCGAAAGCCAGAGAGAAGAAAAGAAGAGCAGAGTGTAAAAGTAGCAAAGCTATATCTGTCATATGTTGATGATATAGATATTGAAGTAGAATATTTCAGAGTGAAGAAAAGATTTTTGTAGTGATTTACAAGAGGTTAAAGCATCAGCGCACAAAAGGAACTGATCAGACAAGTAGTGTCACAGCAGCAGTTTGCCTTGCAGATACAGTGTGTATCAAAGATCTAGAAGGTTGTAGCCTTCACCATTTGGACAGTGAGTCCACCACCCCTAATAGGGTTATTTTAAAAGACTCCTAATAGGATTTGACCCTTAACAAGGTCACTATACTTCATACATTGTAAAGACAACTCCTAACAGGGTTAAGGATCTTCTAAAAAGGATCATAAAAACTAGTACAGAATATTTGTGGGTACTAATTCCCACTAGGGTTTTCACCTGCATTAGGTTTCCCTGTAATCATATTTGGTGTCATGAGTTGTGTATGTTTATCTTACTTGCATTGATATTTATTTTAGTACTTAATCATTAAATTTAAGATTCAAGATAAGCAGAAAAACTATTAATAGATAGATCACTGATTCACCCCCCCTCTCAGTGAGTCTAATCCTAACAATTGGTATCAGAGCTCTAGTCCTCAACAAATAAGTTTAATCACTTGAGGAGATCATGGAAAAGGAAGAAATGAAACACTTGAAAATGAATCTCAAAGCAGCCCTTGAAGAACTTGACACATCTGAAAAAGATAATGAAGATCTTAAACTAAAAGTTAATGGCATGCAAATACTTATCAAGAAACTGAAAAAAGAATTAAGGAATTGTTCTTCAAATGATTTGGGAGAAGTAGTCAAAAATTTGAATGAAGAAAATTTGTCTCTGAAGGGTCAAATTGAAGAATTAGATGAAAAGTTATGTAACAATCAAGATGCCTATGATGATCAAGTTAAAGTAAACAAGCAATTAGATGAAGAACTGAGACGGGAAAACATGGAAATCTTGGAGGTAAGGAACAACAAAGATAAGATGGAATCTGAATTGATTGCAGTAAAGAATCATATTGACAAGTTACACACAAGCAAGGATCTGATAGAATCACAGTTGTATGCTCAAAAGGTTAAAGGAGATACCAGCGGTTTAGGATACAATGAAGAACAAATTCGGATTGATGCCATGCAAGAAATAATGAAATCACCAAGGACATCACAGATACTAAGGAGATTGGAAATTAGACTAAAGACAATTTTGAACCACCTAAGGATGAATGCAAGCTAGTTGATCATACTTGTTATGCCTGTAACAAGCATGGACATATTGCAAGGAATTTTGAAGAGGTAAGACCCTTCAATGGTTACTATTATTCATGCAACAAATTTGGTCATAGATCTATGAATTGTAAAAAAAGTCAGAAGAACAAGAATCAGAATAGTCAAAGAAATCAGAATCAGCAAAGAAAAAGAAGTTATCCTCAACAAATGTTAGAAGCCCTCAGAACATTACATGTCAGGTATGTAATTACAATGGACACACAACCAAGCAATGTAACATGATGAATAACAAAATCAGACCTCCTATCATTTGTCATTCATATGGAAAGGCTGGACACATCTCAAGGTCTTACAGATCAAGAACAAAAGGAAAAGAGAATCCTAAGAAGTCTTTGTTTGAAGAATCATGAGAAGTTAAGTTTGTGGAAGCTAAAGCTAAATCATATAAAATATGGGTCAAAGTAAAGAAGGATAATGAAGAGAACAAGGTAGTAGATGCACCCTCAGTGGACACACCTTCTACTTCTAGTTAGTTGACCCTCATGGTCTTAGGGGGAGCTATTCTAGCTCTAAACCCCTGCGTGGCTGGTATACTTACCATTTGAGTATACGCCTTGGATTACAATTGTTTGGTGACATTGTGATGTAGTATGCAAGAGAAAACAGTCTAAATTGTTATCAGGAACAAAAATAGAAGTTACAGTTGCTTTCTTTATTTATGCAAAAAGTATTAATAATTAAAATCTACTTTGAAATCACCAAGTCCTCACTTGTGGTTAGAATAAATGATTAGAGATCATAGAAGCCCTAGAAATTATATTGTTAATGCATTACAGTTTTTCTCAACAGCAAAGAAAGGATATTGATAATCATTATTTGTTAAGAAAAGTCATTCGAGTTTGAAATGAAGCCCAAGCACGGACACATCGTTTCAAAATTTAGTTGAAAACTTAATTAGCAATCGAGTAAGTGGTTGGATAATCTAAGGAGCACTTGCAGTCGAGTAGCAAAGCGTCACAATTACATTCTTTAGCAGAGATTGATATCGAGAAACTCTTTGAAACATCTCAAAAGTGATTTATGAGTATGATTCAACGCATGAATTTCATGAAGTGGAATGGGTCAAAAATCTTGTTAAGCAGTGTTCTATGTGAGAGTATCAGTATAGCCATTGGAGATAATTTTATTTTTGGAGCTGACTTGATGTTATCCTTGGAAGCACATACTTATTATTGATCATCTAAGTGTGAATACAAAAAAAGAGTGTTCACGTAAGAGAAGAATTGATTGAAGATACAATTTGAAATGTCATATGAAGAAGTAGATAAAACTATTATGACAGGTCCACAGGATTCTGTGCCCATGGCCAAGGACATGGAGGATACATTAATGGTTGATAATGTTGAAGTATCAATGGAAGCAATGGATATTGATCTAGAAAAGTTTGAATAAATATTTGTGAATACTCAAGAGGCTGAGAGTCTTTATATCAGCAAGAAAATATATTGATTTAAGATATCACAGAAAAGGAAGAAGAAAAAGAGAAGACTGAAGTGATGGATAATTCATCATCATTGTTGTCAAGTTTGACATCCATAATAGACTTAGACTCGTGGGGCGTAAATAAGTAAGGGGGAGTATATAATCTGAAGGAGTCATGAAAAATAGATCAGATACTGTAGAAGAGAAGTATATAAAGAAGAGACTCAGTGAATTGGTTAGCAAATTTACACTTGATCTTAGTTCACTCAAGGTTGGTCAAGCATCCTTGAAAGAGTTTGTAGCAAAAGGCAGAGAAGATAATATCAAAAGGGGAGTAAAATAATGTACAAAATATGGATTCTGTCATATGATCAAGGTCCTAGCACAGACTTGGAGAAGATGGAAAAGCTACAATATGCATTATGCACCCATCTACAGATTGTTAATTCACTGATTGCATTTTGGGAGAAAGAGATCCAGAAGTTGCAGATTGCATATCCAAATGTGTATGTTGAGTAAGTACATAGAAGTATTTTTTTTAGCACTTTTTTCATTAATGTCAAAGGGGGAGTAGAGTATGAAAAATATGGAGTTTGGTATATGATAAGAGGGAGATATAAGATAGAGAGTTTTTGTATAAGAGTACAATTAGTAACTTTGCCATATTCCTTTATTGCCATTAATGACAAAGGGGGAGATTGTTGGAAAGTTGACTATACTGGAGTATATGACTCTATTTAGTTTTTTCATTATGGAAAAAAAGTCATATGAAGTTTTGGAGTCAGCACACATTATTAGAAGATCAGAAATTGGCTAAGTACAGAAGACTAGACAGTTAGCAGAGTACCAGAAGAAAAGAGCATTAGTGCACGTGCATACAACCGAATTAGGGAATGTGCATTTGAAGATAATATTTTAAGTATGTATTCATGCTAAGTCTAGGAGAGAATGATCAGATCTGCAATTATGAAGAATTTATAGCAAGATGAAGTGACTGAGACAGTAAAGGGCAGAACATGACAGAGCAAGGAATATACTGTTATAGTTTTGATTAGCGTGTGTTCATTTGTTGTTCAAATTATATGTTCCTTGGAAGATAAGCTTATGAGTATGTTTACATGCTAATTCTAAGAGAGAATGATCAGATCTGAAAGTATGAAGAAGAGAGAACTAGTTAAAGAGGTACAACTAGTGAATGCCAGAACAAGACAGAGATCATGGAAAGAGTTGACAAAGATTGTTTTGGTACAGAAGTTGCACATATCCTCAGGAATTTAATCCTTGGATTAGTGATTTTTAGTGATCTAATCATATGTGGTTAAAGGCACATGACTTGATTCATCCGGAGCAAAAAGTTAGAGAAAATTTGGTGGAGCAGACTGTGTGAAAAGATGTGTCTATTTGGTTTGAGTAAAGCAGTTATAATTAATGTTGCACTGACTTAATGAAGGGTTGTGTGGTTATTTAAGTGATCAAGATAGATGTTAAAAGGTTTCCTAAATCTGACATGTTCATGTCTTTTGAGGAAGTACTTATAGAAGGTCATTTGTGATCGGAGAAGTTGCGAAAGCCAGAGAGAAGAAAAGAAGAGCAGAGTGTAAAAGTAGAAACGATATATCTGTCATATGTTGATGATATAGATATTGAAGTACAAGATTTAAGAGTGAAGAAAATATTGTTGTAGTGATTTACAAGAGGTTAAAGCATCAGCACACAAAAGGAACTGATCAGACAAGTAGTGTCACAACAGCAGTTTGCCTTACAGATACAACATGTATCAAAGATCCAGAAGGTTGTAGCCTTCACCATTTGGACAGTGAGTCCATCACCCCTAATAGGGTTATTGTAAAAGACTCCTAACAGGGTCTAACCCTTAATAAGGTCACTATACTTCATGCATTGTAAAGACAACTCCTAACAAGGTTAATGATCTTCTAATAAGGATCATAAGAAACTAGTATAGAATATTTGTGGGTACTAATTCCCACCAGGGTTTTCACCTGCATTAGGTTTCCATGTAATAATATTTGGTGTCATGAGTTGTGTATGTTTATCTTACTTGCATTAATATTTAGTTTAGTACTTAAGCATTAAAGTTAAGATTCAAGATAAGCAGAAAAAGTATTAATAGATAGATCACTGATTCACCCCCCCTCTCAGTGATCCTAATCCTAATAGTGCAAACAGAAGATTTAGTTAAAGAGAAACCGAGAGAACAAAACTAAAAGATAGTCAACTGATTACAGAAGCATAACCAGCCGTCATGAACCGAGAATCAGTTGCAGCCCACAAAAAGTGGATCTCACTTCCACGTCAGATAAAGCAAGCTTATTCTATTTATAGGATTTTGATTTGTTTTTAAATCCATTTATTTAGAGACAAGAAACATGAATGTAAGTGCTTTAATCAGTCTAACTATTTTAAAACACATAGACTAGGAGATCAAGGTACAAGTTGTAAACCTAATCTTAGAGTTAACATTGTTTTTTGTGAAACTTGATGATGTCAATCCATCTTATAAATAGATGATGAAATCATTCATTATAAAAGGATGTGAATATAGAGGAGAGGATAAATGAAGCCTATGAGCACATCTATGGATCATATTGAAAATTTCAAGAACCAGAACATCAAAAGGTGAATTTGGTTAGCAAGAACCAAAAATAGAGGCTACTAAGAATCAGAGGTATTACCCAATCACATTAGGTGATAATCTTATTCATGTAAACTTAAATGGATCTGTATCAGCAATAGTAGATTGCATTTACTAGGTCAATTTTTAATTTTCTATCATTCTAACAAGTGGAGCAAAGTATAAAAATCCTTTCAAGGAAGGTGGATTTAACAGTCCAACTACAAATCTCTTAACCGAGTGAACACTTAATAGTGTTGCTAAAGATGTTAACCAAGTAGAATTTAATAGGTCTCTAGAGATACTCTTAACCGAGTAGATCATCAGAAGTGATAAAATTGTAAGCCTTAGCCGGCCCCTTCCAATCTTCAGATAGTGAATATTTTGTGGGTGTCATCCCCATCGTAGTTTTTACTTCCTAACAGGAGTTTTCTACGATATCATATCTTGTGTTATGTGTCAATTACTTTCATGAATGTTTCTATAAATGTTCACATGTATGTTAATGTTATGAATTGATATAACTCACATCAAGATAATATAGATTAGATTGAATGGATATACAATTGGTTACAAAAGGTTAATTGATTAAAGGATACAAAAATTTTTAGAGGTACTGATTCACCCCTCCCCTCTCAGTACACACTTCCCATTAATTCCAAAAATATATGTGTATGAGTAGATTAGATCAACTTCCTTTTCATGGAATGATTCTTCAGATAAGGAATCCTATTCCCATTTTTCTAAATCATCATCACTATATGATTCTACCTTTGCTATTTGTTCATACATGGGAGAGAAATTATTTTCTGTATATCCTTGTTCAAGATACCCTACTCAAGTTTTCTCATCGTTAGATCATAAAGTAGCTTCTATAGGTTCTAAGAGTCCTTTATTTCTCCTCCCAAGAGGACCTTTTCCTTGGTAAACCATTTTTTTCATTATTTGAAATCCTTTCCCATATTGATGTGTGGGAATGCTAATGTATTGGATCCCATATTTTTTCATCTTTATACTTTGAAAAAGTATGGCTTTGACAAAAAATGTGAACTTTATTGAGAAAAAAAGGAAGCAAATTGATTTTTTAAAAAGGACTAAGTACATCCTCCCATTGGTGAAAGTTCTCCAAATAGATTTGCAGTTGTGTATCACTAGGGACTATGCTTCTGCATTTGATTCTAGGGCTCGAGGACCCCTGTTACTTGTAAATCTATAGGATGATAATAGGTTGGATGGAATATCATCTAGAAATGTGTGGTCGGGAAGGAAAATGAACCCTAGAACCAACATGGATACTCAAGATAGTGCCGGTTGGAAAATTGTCAAGAGCTTGAGGGAGAAAAAAGCCCTAAAAGCTAGGGCTTCCTGGAATGAGGTCTTAGACAGGAAAAAACCCAGAAAGTAAAATATTCACAAGTTTAAGAATCAATGGAGGCCATGACAGCATAATGCCAAGGATTATAACATAGTAGCTATGGGAGCTAATAATACGCCATTGGGGAAAAAGGGTCAACCCTTTGATCTTTGACCTGTCTCTAATAATAGGCATGAAGGGCAAAATCATCACATGGAAAGGGAATTCATTGAATTGGTCTAGAAGATGTGTAAAAAAATGGGCTTATTGAGAATTTGGACCAGTAATACAATGCAATTTGATAGAATGAAGATATTGTGGGAGAAAAAAACTCATGCACCAGGTAAGTATTTCCTACCTTGGCAGTAAAACTCTATTTGTATTATGTAAAGATGAGACAATTAGAAATAATTTTCTAAATGGTGATCTTAGTTTCTATAAAGGTTTTTGCTTTCATTTATTAGAATGGTCTCTGTTGTTCAAACCCTCTTCATTTAAGCTTGAATATAGATATAAATGGGTTGATTTAGGATGGATCCTGGTAGAATTTAGGTTACCTACAATAATTGATGAAATTGGATTGATATGGGGAACCTTTCTGGGCTGTGAAGGGGTGTTAACTCATGATACATATGACAATGTTAGGGTTTTCCTTAGGATGAATAAAAACTCAGTAACCCTTGTTATGTATGTGTTCTAAGGCTTGCTTACACATCTACCAAGAGACCGAGCTTGTCTCTATTAGAATCCTAACCTTCACTAGGGTCTTCCAAAGGATTAGATGATTAACTAAGGCCTTCTCTAGATCCTCTCCAAGAGCCCAACACTTTGTTCTTCACCTTGAAATACTAACACCATGTATATTCTTCACTTCTTCTCCTACACTTAAAAGGATCTAAGTGCTAACTCCACACTAGCATTTATGAATCATTGCAGGGATGTTAAACATGTTGGAAAACTTCATATGTTCCCATTTGACTCCATTTTGATGGATCTCTTAACCCTTTTCAGTCGAGATCAATTTTTATACCCTAAGAAGCCTAATTAGGCCTAATTCCTTGTAGCCTTTTCTAGAGACCTTTCCCCAATTATTTCAAAAATTTCCCAAAGAACTTGAAAAATAATCCCACATTCAGATAAACTTTTGGATTTTACAAAGTATTTTGAAATTTTTAGTCTCCTAAGCCCTCCATACATAGGTTTCCTATTATCTAGGAACAATAGGGATAATAGGCCTAATTAGTAGGACCATACTGATTTCTCACTCAAAACTTGACCAAATGGATTGGTGAGTTCAAAAATCTCTCAAAAAAGTAAGATTAAGTCATATCCCACCTAGTACTACACTTTTCCCATACTTTACTTTCCTTCCCCGCATGAAATGCTCAATTCTTCACCTCCAAACCTCTAACCAGGCACTGTCAGCTTGCCTAGGGCTTGGTACTAAAAATAGCAACTTGAATCCACAAGAATCCTACCTCTACATATGTATAGACCAATGACTCCCCTAACATATCCACCTAGCCTTAGGAAGATCCCATGGTTAGATTTCATGGGGGAGCCATGAAATGAAAAACTGGTCAGGACAGGACCAATGAACTCCCTAAACTGAAAACAATTTACTTAAGACCTTAAACTAACTCAAATCAATTTACTTACTGAATGGAAATGTCTTAGAACTATCCTATGAACACAAAAAAATCACTAAATCAAGGCATTCAATCCATATGATAGCACTGTCACACTGAAAATCTTGGGTTCTTCACAAAATTAGAGTTGTAGAGCTATATTCACTATCCCAAACTTGTTACAATGAAAAACTATCCTCTAGATTTGAGCCTGTATAAATTAGATGCCATATTCCATGTTTCTAGGGCCTGTTGGTCGATCTCCCACTCCTATCTTCTAGGGGGATCCAAAGTAACTATGTTGCATGCAACATTTGCAATAATTGCAAATGTTGTCATGACAACATTGTAATAACATTTGGCATCTTTTCCATTATGCCAACTTCCTAGTTCTTAGGACCTCTAACCGCTGGATTTCAAGGATCCAACTTCATTAATGGCCTCCAAGCATCTCTATGATAACATTTATGTGTTTAGGACACATTCAAAGCTCAAATCCATCACTAAGCTTCTAAGCCTAAGAACATTAAAAAGATACTAACAATGACTATTTTGGTGACCTTGGTCCTAATGACTAGCTCACCTAGTCCACAATGCAATGAAATTCTAAGGTCTAAACTAAACACACTATCTTGACTTGGCCAATTTCAAGTACAAGCCAAAACATTACAACTATGGAGGTTAGCCTAGGTGTGCTCCTGCACCATCCTCCCCAAAACAAAAAGTTCAATCCACCCTTGGATTGAGTAGATTAGGGTCAATCCCAATCTTCTTAAACTCTTATTCTTTAACCCATATTGGTTTAGCATCCATTTGACCATGTCTCTTGATCAAGTGTTCCTTGTATTCTTTGGTTCTAATCTTCTTGTAGACTCAGGTATCCAGTTTATTGTCAGCATGCTTAACTGTAGTAGGAGGTAGTTTGAGCTCTCCTACATCTCTGATCACTTCAATAATGCTTTGATCCATGTCTAGTGTTGGTCCTTTGTAATGAACCAGGTCTGCAATGTTAAAGACAGGGGACAATCCACTGTCTTCCAGCAGCTCCACTTTAAAAGCATTGTTCCCATACTTTTCTAAGATAGGACAGGAGCCTATCCTCCTCATTTTTAACTTGTGTGGGACTCCTTTCTAAAGTCTAGAATTATTCAGATGCACCATTACTAAGTCTCCCACTTTGAACTAAAGTTCTCTTCGACTCTTATCAACCTTAGTCTTATGCTTCATGGTGTTCTCTGTCAAAGTCTTCTTGATTGTATCATGTATCTCCTGCATTGCATAAGAAAAATCATCAGCATATCCACTTACCTTCACTCCATCCTTTAAGTCTCTTATCTCATAGATTCCTCTAGGATGTAGACCATAGACTATCTCAAAGGGAATCTTCCCTATTGACCTATTTATAGTGTCATTGTAGGCATATTCAGCTTGTCCAATCAATTGATCCCATTGTTGACCATATTCCTTGGTCAAGCATCTTAATAGATTTCCAAGGCTTCTATTTACCACTTCAGTCTGACCATCAGTTTGGGGATGGTATGCAGAAGTAAAGGATAAATTAGTGCCTAACCTTTGCCAAAGAGTCCTCCAAAATGACTCATAAATTTAGTGTCTCTATCTGACACAATGCTCATAGGTAACCCATGGATTCTTACTATCTCTTTGAAGAAGAGAGAGGCTATTTGGCTGGCATCATTAGTTGTATTGCATGGTACAAAGTGAGCCATCTTGCTGAATCTGTCCACAACTACATAAACACTATCCATGCCTTGTCTTGTCTTGGGTAACCCAACTATAAAATGCATGTTCAAGCATTCCCATGGCCTAGTGGGAATAGGTAGTGGCTGATATAGGTCTACATTTGAAGAAGCACCTTTGGCCTTTTGATACACTATGCAACTTCCCACATACCTCCTAACATCAAGGTTCATTCTTGGCCAATAATAAAACCTTTGAACAAGTTCTCTTGTCTTAGTGATCCCAAAGTGACCACTCAATGCACCATTGTGCTTTTCCTGAATTAAATTCTCCCTAATAGACTCTCTAGGGACACATAACTAATTTACCTTAAACAAGAGATTGCTTTGAAAAGTGCATTCAGCATATTTTCCATGGAAATGATTCTTATGTTCAACACATACCTTGTAAATGTCTGCAAAATCTTCATCATCATCATATAGATCCTTGAAGTGATTTACTCCCATGCTCTTCATTTGAATCTCTTGGATGGTAAGAGCTCTTCTACTCAAAGCATCTACCACCATGTTGAGTAATACTTTCTTGTGCTTGATATTAAAGGTGTAAGCTTGTAGGTATTCAACCCACTTCATGTTATTGTGACTCAACTTCTCTTGAGAGTTCAAGAAACTTAAAGCTTGATTATCTGAATAGACTATGAACTCCTTGGGGAGAAAATAGTGCCTCCATTTCCTTAAAGCCTAAACCAATGCATACATTTTTAAGGTCGTAAGAAGAATACTTATTCTTAGCTTCACTCAACTTCTCTGAATGAAATGCCACTGGTCTACCCTCTTGGCTTAGGATAGCTCCAATAGCCACATTTCTTGCATCACACTCAATAATGAAAAGCTTCTCAAAACTTGGCAAGATTAAGACAGGTTGGGTAGCAATCTTTTCTTTTAACAACTCAAAGCTCTTAGTGGCTTGCTCATTCCATATTTACTTAGTCTTCATCCCTCCTTTGATTTTGTCCAACATAGGAGCACAAATAGTACTAAACTGCCTTATAAAATTCCTATAATACTGAGCAAGGCCATGAAAACTTCTTACCTCTGTTGTTGTCCTTAGAGTAGGCCAATTTATGATGGCTTCCACTTTACTCTTGTCCATTTTCAGAATGCCATGAGAGAGAACAAACCCAAGGTACACTAGCTCTATTTTGATGAACTCACACTTCTCCAAGTTGATCATCAACTTCTCATCATGCAACTTCTTGAAGACAGTCTCAAGATGTTTAAGATGTTCACTTCTTGTCTTACTATAAATCAGTATATCATCAAGATATACTACTACAAATTTTCCAATGTAGTCCTTGAGGACTTCATTCATGAGCCTCATGAATATGGAGGGGGCATTAGACAGTCCAAATGGCATGACAAGCCATTCATACAAACCTTCATTGGTTTTGAAGGCTCTCTTCCACCCATCTCCCTGTTGTACTCTTATTTGGTGGTAGCCACTTTTCAAGTCTATCTTGCTAAAGTACTTAGCTTCACCTAGACAATCCATTAGGTCTTCAATAATAGGAAAGGGTAACCTATACCTAATGGTTATCCTATTTATGGCTCTTGAATCAATATAGATCCTCCAATTTCCTCCTTTCTTAGGTGCTAGGACAGTGGGTATGACACAAGGGCTAATGCTTTTCTTGATAAGACCTTGGTTTAGGAGTTCATCTATTTGTCTAGCAATCTACTCATTTTTTTGAGGGGTCATCTTGTAGGCTGATTTATTAGGTAGGGTATCTCCTGGTATAAAGTCTATCCTATGACTTATGGCTCTTTTAGGGGGTAATGTTGATGGTTGTCCATCACTTACTATACCTTCATAATTCTGCAACATGGTTTGTATCTCCTTAGGTATCTCTAGCTTCTTTTCTCCTTTGCCTTCATTTTCTTCTCTTGGCTTTAGTACGAATGCATATCCAACTCCTTCTCCTTCCTCTATGGCTTCTAAGAACTCTTTTTCACCAACAATGAGCACATTAGGACCTATTGTCTTCACTTCTGCATCCTCTAATAGTGATTGGATTTTGAAATTCACTTTGTCCTTCTTGAATGTATAGGAGTTCTTCACTCCATCATGGATATCTTGGCGGTCAAATTTCCATGGCCTACCTAGGAGCAAGTGACATGTGTCCATGGGAAACACATCACATAGAACCTTTTCCTTATATCTCCCTATATAAAACTCCACCCAAGCCTGCTCATTTACTAAGACATGTTGTCCATTATTGAGCCATGTGACCTTGTAAGGATGGGTGTGGGGTATCCTTATCATGCTTAGCTTGCTAACTGCTTCTTCTGACACAATGTTGTCAGTAGACCCTGAGTCAATAATTAATCTACACACTTTTCCCATCACCTTGCATTTGATTCTAAATAGGGACCTTCTTTGGCTTGGCTCTTCTTTAACCGACTCCTTGATCAATGTTCTCCTCATCTTGAGGTTTTCAACTTCTTCTGAATTCAATGGTACCTTAGGGTGTGTCTCTACTGTATTTGTCTCCTCATGAACTAGATTAGTCCTCTTGTTACCTCCTTGAGAAGTACTACCCTTCTCTAGACACCTATAGGCAGGGTGTCCCATTTGATTGCAATGATAACATTTCATATTGGCAAAGTAATTGCCTCTTCCTTGTCCACCACTTCTTCCTCTGAAATTAGAGTTCCTTCCTCTACCACCTCTACTAGAACTTCCTTCTTTCTGCTCAGTGTATCTAACTTCTCCTTGAGTCCTTGATTCTGAACTCCTTCCACCATAGCTACCTCTTAGTCCTCTATTATCCCTTCCTCTACCTCTTCCTTTGGAGGTTATTTCTTGTTTTATTTTTCCTTTCTCCTCTATTTTCAAGGCCATTTGATAACATTGGTGGATTGTTTTAAAGTTCACAAGACTCATGTCTTCTTGAATAGACCACTTGAGTCCATTCAAATACCTTTCTAGTTTGATGCTTTCATCCTCCACCACTTATGATCTTAGACACAACTTTTGGAATTCTTCGGTGTATGCTTGGACATCCAAATCTTTCTGTCTGAGATTGTGTCTTCTTCTATGCAGCTAAAACTCATAATCATCAGGCCATTAAGTCTACTTTATCTTTCTCACCATACCCTTCCATGTAACTATAGGACTCCTTCCTTCTTTCTCCCTTTCAGTTTGAGTAAACTTCCACCAAGTGAGGGATGAGCCTCTCAACCTAGATTTGGCCACATTCACTTTTTGGGCCTCTGTTACACCATCAAATTCAAAATGGTTTTCTATACTGTCAACCCAATCCACAACTAAATCTGGATGCATTTGTCCACTAAATAGTGGTACACCCTCCAAAGCTTTGCCACTTAAGGCATTTAGTGCTTTCAAGAAGGGTTCTTCAGCAATAAAAGGGTTAGGTGTTGGAGCTTCCTCCTCCAATTTCAGTCCTTTTTTCCTTGCTTCTTCTTCTTCCTTCTGTTCTATCTTATCCTTCACTTTATCAGCTTTGTCTTGGACTTCACCCAAGAGTTGCTCCATTTGAGACAATCTTTCTCTTAGCAACTTGTTATCTTCTTCTTGTTCTTCTACCTTTTTGGCTAACTCAACATTAGTAACCATGGTTTTATCTTCTACTGATCCCACTGGTGTATTCTCTCCCACTGATTTAGTAGGTTGAAACATCCACCACAAGCCTGATCTTAACCAAGCTCTGATACCAATATGATGTATGTGTTCCAAGGCTTTCTTGCACATCTACCAAGAGACTTAGCTTGTCTCTATTAGAATCCTAACCTTCTTTAGGTTATTCCAAAGGCTTAGATGATTAACTAAGGCCTTATCTATCTCCTCTCCAAGAGCCCAACACTTTGTGCTTCACCTTGAAAGACTAACACCATGTAGATTCTTCACTTCTTCTCCTACACTTAGAAGGATCTAAGTGCCAACTCCACACTAGTAGTCATGAATCATTATAGGGATATTAAACATGTTGGAAACCTTCATATGTTCCCATTTGACTCCATTTTTATGGATCTCTTAACCCTTTTCAGTCGAGATCAAGCTTTAGACCCTAAGAAGCCTAATTAGGCCTAATTCCTTATAGCCTTTTCTAGAGTCCTTTTCCCAATTCTTTAAAAAATTTCCCAAATAAATTGAAAAAATAATCCCACATTCAGATACCCTTTTGGATTTTACAAAGGATTTTTAAAGTTTTAGTCTCCTAAGCCCTACGTACATATGTTTCCTATTATCTAGTACCAATAGGGCTAATAGGCCTAATTAGTAGGACCTTACTGATTTCTCACTCAAAACTTAACCAAATGGATTGGTGAGTTCACAAATCTCTCAAAAAAGTAAGATTAAGTCATAAACCACCTATCACTACACTTTTCCCATACTTTACTTTCCTTCCCCGCATGAAATGCTCAATTCTTCACCTCCAAACCTCTAACCAGACACTGTCAGCTCGCCTAGGGCTTGGTACTAAAAATAGAAAATCAACTCCACAAGACTCCTACCTCTACATATGTAAAGACCAATGACTCCCCTAACATATCCACCTAGCCTTAGGAAGATCCCATGGTTATATTTCATGGGGGAGCCACGAAATGACAAACTGGTCAGGACAGGACCAGTGAACTCCCTAAACTGAAAACAATTTACTTAAGACCTTAAACTAACTCAAATCAATTTACTTACTGAATGGAAAAGTCATATAACTATCCTATAAACACAAAAAAATCACTAAATCAAGGCATTCAATCCATATGATAGCACTGTCACACTGAAAAGCTCAGGTTCTTCAAAAAATCAGAGTTGCAGAGCTATATTCACTATCCCAAACTTGTTACAATGAAAAACTATCTTCTAGATTCGGGCCTGTATACATTAGATTCCATATTCCATGTTTCTAGGGATTTTTGGTCGATCTCCCACTCCTATCTTATAGGGGGGTCCAAAATAACTGAGTTTCATGCAACATTTGCAATAATTGCAAATGTTGTCATGACAACATTGTAACAACTTTTGGCATCTTTTCCATTATGCCAACTTCCTAATTCTTAGGACCTCTAACCTCTGGATTTTGAGGATTCAACTTTATTAATGGCCTCCAATAATCTCTATGAAAACATTTATGTGTTTAGGAAATATTCAAATCTCAAATCCATCGCTAAGATGCTAAGCCTAAGAACATTAAAAAGCTACTAACAATGACTATTTTGGTGACCTTAGTCCTAATGACTAGCTCACCTAGTCCACAATGCAATGACCTTCTAAGGTCTAAACTAAACACATTATCTTGACTTGGCCAATTTCAAGTACAAGCCAAAACATTACAACTATGGAGGTTAGCCTAGGTGTGCTCCTGCACCACCTTGACCCTGTAGAAATTGTAACGGAGAGAGGTCATTGGAGGATTACACCCTCCTTCTATGAAGCGAACATTAAGCTATCCAAGTTTCTTAGAAAAAGGGATGTGAATGTGCCTAGGGGATATTCCAAGATAGACTTAACCCTAAGAAATTATGAGGAAGTTGATTCAAAAGGGGATGACTATATACAGGATAACATAGAAGCTATGAAGTTGTCCATCCAAAGATCACTTAGACCTAGAAGCCCTGAACCTGATGAAAAAATGTCATCTTACGAGATAGAGTAAGGGGAAATTGTAGAAATGGTGAATGAGGTTCAAGAGGAAGCTCATCAAGAAGTTGATCCATCAACCCACTTGGACAATAAGATTATGTTAAACCCAGATTAGAACCACCCTGATATCCCACCATAATATGATCTATCTACGGAAAGTGAGATGGAAAGAATGGGAATGGGCTTAAAATCCAACTTGGTAGATACCATTAGTGCACATGTAGATCAAGACATATGTGTGGAATAGTATAGGGAATCTCTTAAGGTGATTAAGATTCAAGCTAATGTTGTGAGGGATGTTGTGGTAAATGAATTGAGAAACATTGAGGAGGGTAAAATGGACAGGGAATAGTTTTATGAGGAAGTAGCTTCAGATGAAGTAAAATAGAAAGAGGTCCTTCACCCAGTGAATCATAACATCATGGAAGAGGTAGGGGCTGGTTTGGAAGGAATTAATTACTTATTGGGCTTGGGCCTACCCTTAAACCCTAATATTAAACAAATTGAGGAAGACAATCAGACACTAATTGTCAAGGTTTTGGAATCCTTGGATAATGAGGTGGAGAGGGAGGATGCAAATGGAGTTACAAAATATTAAGAGGAAACCCAAATGGAACTAGATTTACATCAGAACATACATGGAAAATCATCTCTAGATTGTTCCAAAGTAGCCAAGAGAAGAGGGAAAAATTCAATCAATGAACTTATAAATAAGGATGGTGAGGCTGTGGGTCAAACGAAGATCATTGCATTATTTTATGCTGGGAAGGGGTAGAGATTTCCCACAACATCATGAAGGTTGTAGCATGGAATGTTAGGGGCTTAAATTAACCTAAAAAACAACACCTTCACAAGCCTTGTACCTCATCTTTTGAGGTTGACATCTTATTAATTCAGGAGAAAAAACTAGGAATAGAAGATCTTAACGACTTGTGTAGGAATCTAGGTTTGTGGGAAATAATAGGTGAACCCTTAGAGGGAGCATCAGGGGACTTCATGGTAATTTGGAATCTGAGAAATGTATCATACACTAAACTTGGTGGAGGTAAATACTAGATCTATGGAATAGTTAGCAGTACTAGAAGCAATTTGAACTTTATTCTCATCAACACTAATGGTCCCAAATTCCTTCATGATAAAAGGCCAGTATGGGATGTGATGAATAATTTTTTGAAAATTTTCCGTAATGAGAAAATATTTTTTGGAGGGGATTTAATGCTATCCTAAACCTAAAAGAAAAAATAGAGGAATTAAGAAAGAATCTCTAACTACTAAAGAATTTCAAGAATGGGTCCAACAAAACAATTTGATGGATATTGTTTTAGGTGATGACAACTATACATGGTCTAACAAGAGAGAAGGCGCTTGTCTTGTAAAAAAAATATGGATAGCTTATTTTATAAGGGAAATTGGGCTAATTTTCAATTTAGTTTCAACTAACTTATCCTACCCACATCGAGATCATACCGTTTTCCGATCCAACTTATCATTAAGGAAGGAAGAAGACCGACCAGGCGCCCTTTCAATTTCAAAAAGATG
The DNA here is from genome assembly GCA_018584345.1 of Thuja plicata. Lineage (NCBI taxonomy): Eukaryota > Viridiplantae > Streptophyta > Pinopsida > Cupressales > Cupressaceae > Thuja > Thuja plicata. Next base: position 1,102,043 of record MU226593.1, read on the forward strand.
TGGATAAGGGAAGATAATTTATTGGAAAATATTGAAAGATGGTGGAATGATGTACATTTTTAAGGATCTAAGGTGTATGTCTTTTTGTCAAAACTTAAGATAATTAATAAAAATTCATTCAGTGGAGTAAGGATCACTTTGGGAACATTTTTGAAGCTAAGGAGAACATAGAGAAGGAAATAGGAGTACTCAATGAGAGAGTAATGGAATAAGGTATGGATAAAACATCCTATCAGAGGGAGAAGGAACTATTAATACAATATGAAGACATCCTAGCCAAAGAAGAAATTTACTAGTGTCAAAAATCAAGAGAAACCTGGCTGGCCGAAGGTGATGAGAACACTAAGTTCTTTCACAATAGCATGAAAGTGAGGAGAGGTATTAACAAGATCTCAAAGATTATCAAATGTAATGGGGTCATAGTAGAAGACCCTAAATGTATAGATAAAGAAGTTTTTAATTACTTTGAGGATATTCTTAATAACAGAGATGGCTCCCTATTACAAGCACAATCAAGTATTCTAGAGAATATACCATGTCTTATTACTAGGGCTCAAAAAAATATGTTGAATGATAAATTATGTAAAGAGAAATTCTACATAACATTAAGAAATATGAATCCTGATATGGCCCCATGCCTCGATGGGTTTCCAACTCTCTTTTATAAAAAATATTGGTCATTTCTAGGATATGAAGTGTTGTAGGTCCTTGAAAGTATGCAAAATTAGGGCCAGCTCCTAAAGGAGATTAATAACACCTTTATAAATATTATCCCTAAAAATATAATGTTATAAGATTTGATGAATTCAGACCGATAGTACTGTCTAATAAAATTTACAAACTCTTAACCAAAACTTTAGCTAATAGACTTAAGAAAGTACTTCCAAAGTTAATAGCGGATGAACAAACTGGATTTGTCCTCAGTAGGTCAATCTTGGATGGGGTAATTATTTCACAAGAGGAAATTCAATCTTCGCAAAACAACCATGAACCAAGAATGATAGTCAATCTAGATATCAAAAAAGCCTACGAAAAAGTGGATTGGATATTCCTTTATAAATTTTTGGAGGTCATCGGATTCTATGAACAATGGATTAATATGATCTTCTAATGCATCTCATGTCCTAAGATATCCATTTTGGTTAATGGCTCCACATAAGGATTTATTATTATATGCATAGATCTTTGTCAAGGGGATCCTTTGTCTCCCTTCCTCTTCAATATTATGGCAAAAGCATTGGATAGATCCTTATCGACTACTAGGGGGAATGGTGGGTTCAAAGGTTTTAGAATTACAAGCAAGCTATATCCCTTGACTCATCAACAATTTGTGGATGATACTATGCTATACATAGAAGATATCATAAATGAAGAAAAGAATCTAAAAGCCATCTTAGATTTATGCTCATTTTCCTTAGGCCAATACATCAACAGGGACAAATCTGAAATCTTATTCTTCAATTCTGATAATGCAACTAAAGAATCAATCTATAGGATCCTAGATTTTAAGAAGGGGAAGCTCTCATGAAAATACTTAGGCCTGAGTTTAGATAAAGGCAATAGATCCATGAAGTTATGGGATAAGGCTCTCACAAACATAGAAAAAAGGGTGGAATCATGGAAAGGAAAATGGTTATCCTTGGCTAGGAAGACCACACTACTAAAATATGTTCTATTAGCCATCCCGATCTATCAGATGTCATGATTTAGCCTCCCAGAAGGTATAAGGAATAAAATTGCTAAGAAGATGCAAACCTTCTTTTGGTAAGGGTTAAATGAGAAAGCACAGTTTGGCATTGATGGCATGGAATCAAATATGTTAACCAAGAGATGAAGGGGTACTAGTTTGAAGGAAACCAAGCTTCAAAACATTGTGCTAGGTGCAAAATTAGTGTGGAAGATGTACAAGGACCTAAATCTCAAATGGGTAAAGATTTTGAGGAACAAGTATTTAGATGGGGAGGACCCTATCATCATTTTTAGACATCATTCCCCCCAAATGGGTCTAGGGTATGCACTAATACATTTGGTACCAAATTGCAACGGCAGTGCCATTGCAGTTTTTCTGTCACAACCTTGTCGTCATTGCAATTGCGACGGTCTATCATCGCAATTGCGACAATGACAAGGTTGTGACGGAAAAATTGCAACGACACTGCCGTTGCAATTTGGTACCAAATGTATTAGTGATGGAATTTTACTAAGGAATGCAAGAAGGTCATTACTGATGGTATCTCATGGGAGATTGGTGATGGTGGTAAAACCATTTTTTTGGGATGATTCATGGGGGGCTATCAGGCTCTTAATTTTTATGCTTGGGGACAATATTTATATTGGCACCCTGAAAGACAAAATTTACATTCATGTTAAGAACTATATTGAATACCCTTATGGTCATCATGCTTTGGGCTGGCAATGGAGATCTTTGAATGATATAAATGTTTTTTGGGAATTTCTTAAGGCACTAGAGAATATTATAAATGATCATATTATCTCGCCCTCACTAGAAGAAGATAAGGTGGTACAGGCCAAGGAAAACATGGGGGATTATAACTCTAGAGATGGTTACATGTACTTAGCTAAGTGCTAATAGAATGCTAAAACCAACTTGCTAATTGAACTATGTTGGAATAAGGATTGTTTACCTAAAGAAGGGATGTTCGCATGGGCTTCCCTCCAGAAGAGAATCATCACAATATAATAGTTCCTTCAAATGAGCTATATTGGGCTCTCCCACTACACCCTTTGTGAAAAGAGTGAAGAATATGTAAATCACATCTTACTGGGTTGTGATTATGCCAATAAATATTGGCAATGACTAATGTGAGAGTTTGAGTGGAAGGCTGCCCTATCCAAGGATATTCTAGGTCTCTTCCACAACTAGAAAATAAGGAAGCACAAAGACCTCTTCAACATACTATGGACTATTGCCCCCTCTCTTCTAATATGAGAAATTTGGAAAGAACAAACTCATAGGATCTTTAAAGGTACTAGTATGGTAGTTAAACAACTAACCAACAAAATCGAAGTAACTATTGTAGAGGTGGAAAATAGCAAAAATATGAATGGAATTAAAGGAAAAACCTTCACAATTTGGGCTGATAGTATCAGGTTTAAATGGAATGGACTATGAATCCCTCCCTTTATAGGAAATACTGATTGTAGGGTGGATGAGCTAAGAAATTTGTGTGTGTGGAAGACTCCCCATGAAGGATGATGCAAATTAAAATTTGATGGTGCTTCAAGGGGGATCCCGGGGGTGGAAAGAATTGGATTTTGTGTCCATGATTGGGAAGGAAAGTTGATAGAAAACCTCACCAAACCTATTGGGATGACATCTAACAACTATGCAGAATTTATTGCCCTTCTAGAAGGCCTTCTGCTATGTGTAAACTTAAAAATCTAGAACCTCAAGATTGATGGTGATTCAACCATCACTGTTAATTCCATTAGGACTGGAACTACACTAAAATGGCTCTTGAATAGGCCTTTAAAGAGGATGATATAAATCCTTAAACTCTTTGATCATTTTACCATTAATCACATCTACCAAGAGGGGAATAGTGTAGTGGATGGGTTAGCTCATCAAGGGGTAGATAGAGTGTGGATTGGTCGTTCTCGAACCCCTATCCATCCAAATGCAGGTTCATGACACTAAAGTTGAGTAGGAAATTGTTGGTTTCACATTAAGTAGTTGTAGTATGTATTACTGGTCTTTGCACTTTCTTAAAA
>MU226593.1:1108795-1121491 GCA_018584345.1 Thuja plicata
TATATATATATATATATATATATATATAGTCTTTTACTCAAACAAATATATATCAATATATATATATATATATCTATATATAGTTGTATATATACATATATATATCTGGACTATTTTTTTGGTTGTATTATTTATGTCCTTATGCTTTATTTTACCTTTCCTATCATGAAGTTCTGGCGATTAGATGCTTATTGGTTTAGCTATCCTTGTCATTATTACGTCGAATCAGTGTATAGATTCTGGTTAGTTGTTTCTAGATATATTTGTTAGTTCGGTAATGGGTGAAAAGTTTCTTAATGTCTGTAGTAAAAGGTTGTTTTGTTTCCCTCTCTTAAATTGAAGGTTATTAATTTGGTATCCTATGGAGAGATATGGGCATCTATGTTGTATAAAATCAGTAGATATCAATCTTGAGGTCTTTCTTATGAATAAACCAATGTTTCATATGAATAAAGGTTTATTTCATTTTTGTAGAGCTAACTTGTTTCAGGAGAAGGAAGTGGAATTTTTTCCTAAATGATAGGAATAAGAGGAAGGTGCAGGTAACCTATCAAGGCTATTGATTAGGCTTGAAGGCTTCTCAGAGGGTATCTTAAGAAGGACACAGTGTAAATAATATGGAAAAAGTAGTATATATTATTGCATTGTAATATTAATTGTAATTGATGTATAGAAATACCATTGTATCAATTATATAAGATACATTGGTCTGTATTATTGTAATTTAACTTGGGGACATCTTCTCCTTACTTTTCCATATCGCTTTATTAAGAGGGTTTGTAATTTTATGTATATTTCTTTGAGCTGGAATTTTAAGTCCTGGGCAATACCGGAGGTTACTCTTTGCTCCGGTGCCCGCATTGAACGAAGGTGTAAAATTTAAGTTTTTATCAATAAAAATTAAAATTCTTCGACCGATTGCCTATAAAAAAAAATCATACTCATATTTGTATAGCCAATTTAGAATGTCATTATCTTCTTCTACCTCCATTGATGTACTAGCCCTTACACAATTATCATTATATTTTTTAGGACTTGAGGTAGATGATTTTCCATGTGATTTAGGAGAAAGAGCTAGATTAATCACATATAAGGAATACTCACATACCCCTTTTTGGTGAAAATTTCATTTATTTTCAAAGTCCTTCAATAAGGTATCCATAACGTGTTTCCTTTTCCTTTCCCATTTCTAACTTTGAACATTTTCATTATTTTTCTCCTTGATTAGTGATGCAGGAGCATCCTAGGATCCTTGGCAATCCTGTATCAAACAAAAATATGTTTGCTTTTGTTCTTTAGCTTGTTTGGAGATTGTTCAGTGAAGTGCTCAGTTACCTTGTTGCTCAAGCATGCTTTTACCGATTTGGTTTTTGTTGCTTGGGCATACTTTTACCAAGTTGGTTTCTGTTGCTCGGGCATGCTTTTACCGAGTTGGTTTCTGTTTCTCTGGCATGATTTTCTGAGTGGTTGTTGTTTCTCAGTGATCTCTTCTTGAGTTGTTTATCCTTCTGGCCAACTTCTGCATTTAATTTCTATGGCATAATTAATGTGGGGCCTCTCATTGGGGATTGTGTGGACCTAAATCTGGGTTGGGGGTTTCTCCAATGTTTGTTATTGTAGGTCGACTTGTTGGTTACCTTTTGTATTTAAGTTGTATTTTGTTCTTAGATTAGGGCATCAGATTGTGGGAGAATATCAAAGTGTTGGATTTGAGAATCTGGATCAAGAGTTGTATGTCTTGAAGAAGATCTATAGTAGATCTAGAGTTCTATCTTTGTATTTTGTCATAACTGGGAAGGCCTTACAGCCCGACATGTTAAATGTAATTGATTATCTATGATAATAGAAATCTCAATGTTGATCATATTTTTGTGTATCTAGTTGTTTCCGATGTTATAGTTATTGGCTGCAAGTTTGGACAATCCTTCGTTGGATCCTCCATCCTTGACTACATCAGGTGGTATCAGAGCAGAGTTTCAATCGCTGGAGAAGGAGTAAGATTTCAAATTGCTAGAGATTTGTGGAGTGAAGATGCCTCCAAAGAAAAATCATGAGATCACAGAGGAAGAACCCAAGGAGGAATTCAATCTTGAAGATTTTCGAGCTTTGCAGAAGCAAGTGCAAGATCTGCGAGAGGATTTACAAAGAAAGAATGTGTCTAGAGAAAACTAAAATAATGGTGAAGGGTTTGATGAAGAAGATAATTTTGAAGAAGCTGAAGAAGATGTCATAGATCCAGAGGAGGCTATATTTTTGAGAGCTATGTCTAAAATTGGGAAAAGACCTAAGATTGAAGTTTCTACATTTACTGGAAGCCTTAGGCCAAAAGAGTTGATTGATTGGATTAATGAGATGGATGAATAATTTGAGTATGAAGAAGTGGAAGATCTTGATAGAGTTCAGTTTGCAAAGACAAAGCTAAAAGGTCATGTGAACATATGGTGTAGAGAAGTTCAATTGGAAATAAGTCGGAGAGGTAAAGACAAGATCATGAGATGGAACTGAATGGTTGAAAAGTTAAAGAAGCAATTCATTCCAGTCTATTATGAGTTGGAGATGTTCAAGAAGATGCAAGGTTTGAGGCAGAAAAATAAGTTGGTGCAAGAGTACACCGAGGAGTTTTATCGGTTCCTATTTAGGACTAGACATTTTGAAGTTGACAAGGAGAAATTTTATAGGTATGTCTATGACTTGAGACCTAGTATTCAGGAAGAGTTACTTACTATTCGGATGACAACCATAGGAGACACTTATCAGATGACATTGAAGATTGAGGAGAAGCTGAAAAATAAATTTGAGAGAAGACAAAATAATAGAAACTGAGGTGGTAAGACTGATGAAACTGTTGAGAGTAAGGTGGTGGATAATCCTAAGTATATTGAGGTAGGATCTAGCAGTAGTCAAACCACTAAGGATTACAATCTTGGGTATGGAAGAATAGGAAGAAGTGATTTCACCGGTACCTATTTTTAGTGTGGTGAGAAGGGACATAGGGCTTGGTCATGTCCTCAAAAGAAATTCACCCTAACGACCGAGGAAAGCTCAGTGAATGTTGTATAAGAAGGTGAAGTTATGATCACTAGAAGGCTGGATGCATGTCTTAATGAACTAGTATAGAGAATAATTTTTTTTAGAACTAGATGCAAGTAAAAGGATAAGGTATGTAATGTCATAATTGATGGTGGAAGTTTTGAGAACTTTGTTTTAGAAGAGATGGTTAGTAAGTTAAATTTGGGAAGAAGAAAACATCCTAATCCTTGTTAGATTAGTTGGATATAGGATGTGTCTAAGGTTAGGGTTGAGGAGCAATGCCTTGTTAATTTTAAGATTGGATCTTATTATGATGAGATATTATGTGATGTGTTGCCTATGGATTATTTTCACATGTTGCTCGGTAGACCTTGGAAATATGACAAACATGTTATGTTCGATGATTGTACAAATACCTATGTAGTGAGGCAGGATGGATCCAAGCATAAACTAATACCTTTCTAGGAAGCAGGGACTAAGGGATGTGGAGTTATCAGATGTTGTCTAAATGACAATGAAAAACATGAGGAAAAGAGAATTGATGATCCTATGGGTAAAAGGAAGGAGAATTTGAAGGGAGAAGAGAATGAAACCTCTGAGGAACTTACAAAGATTAAGAAACAAATGATATTTTTGGCTGAGATAGTGCAATAGATGTTGACACTAGTGACACAGAGAGATGCAGATGATACCAAGTTGATCAGTCACTCAGATGAGAATGTGGTTTATAAAAACACAGATAGTATCAAAAGTACCAAGGATGATCGGTGTCAACTACTGTCAGCTACAGGCAGAAGATATGAGAAATTTTTTGGACTGATGAATTTGTCAAATGGGACAATGGACAGAGTCAAGACAACATGGAATGAAGGTCAATATGAAATATGGGTTAAGAACAAGTATGGAATACCTATTCTATTTCCCTTGAGATGTTCATGATTTCCTTTATGGGAACATCTTCTTTACTTGGGGTGTCTGATGCAGGAGCATCCTAGGATCCTTGGAAATCCTATATCAAACAAAAATATGTTTTCTTTGCTTCTTTAGCTTGTTTGGAGATTGTTCGGTGAAGTGCTTAGTTACCCTGTTTCTCAAGCATGCTTTTACTGAGTTGGTTTCTGTTGCTCGGGCATGCTTTTACTGAGTTGGTTTTTGTTGCTTGGGCATTCTTTTCTGAGTGGTTATTGTTTCTCGGTGATCTCTTCTCGAGTTGTTTATCCTTCTAGTCAACTTCTGCATTTAATTTCCATTGCGTAATTAATGTGGGGTCTCTCATTGGGGATTGTGTGGACCTAAATTTGGCTCGGGGGTTTCTCCAATGTTTGTTATTGTAGGCCAACCTGTTGGTTTCCTTTTGTATTTAAGTTGTATTTTGTTCTTAGCTTAGGGCATCAGATTGTGGGAGTAGATCAAAGTGTTGGATCTGAGAATCTAGATTAAGAGTTGTATGTCTTGCAGAAGATCTATAGTAGATCTGGAGTTCTATCATTGTATTTGGCCATAACCGGGAAGGCCTTACAACCTGACATGTTAAATGTAATTGATTATATATGATAATAGAAAGCTGAATGTTGATCATATTTCTTTGTATCTGGTTGTTTCTATTGTTATAGTTATTGGCTGCAAGTTTGGAAAATCCTTTGTTGGATCCTCTATCCTTGACTGCATCAATTAGAAACATTTGAGATAGAATATTTTGAATCTCTATCATCTGAAGTTAACATTCCTACTTTCTCTTTTTCTTTTCTTGATGTGGATGAACTAGCTTCTTCACTATTTGAACTAGTGGGATCTTCTTTTTCTTTCCCTTTTCCCTTATATTGGGATGCCATACTTTCTTTAGAAGTCTTTTCTTTAACTTGTTCTTGAGATAAATATGATGTAGAGGCTTCACTATTATGGGGTACAAAGGAATATATAACTGGTTTTACATTATTGCAATATTGGAAAGCGTTAAGGTCCCCATTGATAGTTATTTCCTATACAAGGTAAGGAAACTTCACACATTGATGATACGTAGAAGGCACGAATTGCATCTCATGTATCTAGGGCCTAACCAACAAAATGGTGTAGGTCAATTTGAAGTCTAGCACTTGGAAAAATGTTTCCTTTTAAATAGTTCCAACTTGGATTGGTAGAATAACCATGCCTTTGGAGGATCTCTCATCATCATCATAAGCCTTAATTGTTATTTTCCTCTTAGGATCCATGACATTTTCAAAATATCCTAATGCTTTAACAAGGTTCAAAGTACATATATTTAGGCCATCCCCTTCATATATCAAGACTCTCTTGACTCTATGCTTTTGGATTAGGACTTCAATATGCAAGGGAAAATTTTGAGGATGGTTCAAGGACATGTCATCTTGTTTGGAAAAGGATAGGAAATGTGGTGCAATAAGATGACTAACCATGTTTTGAAATTTTTCCTCATCCAAATTGTTTGAAACTGTCATATCTACCAAGGATTTTTCCAAAATTTCTTTGTGTGAAGGGGCTATCTTTAATAACTCCAAGATATATATTTGGGTTGGAGCCTTTAGGAGTTGGTATACTAAGATGTATTGTTTTGAGATATTTGGGGAAAATCGATTTGAGTTATTCTTATTGGTTTCCCCTTGTAGGGTGACTTTTGATTCTTTCCCCATAGTGATGACATTGACAAGCTCTTTGTCTTGTTTACCTTTCACTACTATGACATTAATGATATTTTCAAAACTGGATAGAGAATTTATGGTATTGTCATAAGTATGGGAAAAATTCACCTTGTTGTCTCCCTTCTTGTTACTTTGATTTGTTTTGGAAGATTCACAAACCTACAATTCACAAACCTGCATGAAATATTAGTTTAGTCACAATTATGATTTCGAATTCAAAAGATCTATGCTAATTAATATTCAAATTGAAGCAAATAAGAGCATCTCATGGATCTCTAGCTAGAAGGACTAAACGAATGCTCTAGGCTACAAAGCAATCCTAAAGTGACAAACCTGTTGGAAATGAGTTGAGTAACTGAGAGGGGAGGGGTGAATCAGTTACCAAAAAAACAAATCCAAGTCCCTTAGATGTCTTAAACAAATCTAACACCGTTGCTTGGTTAACATAGATATTTCACTGTCACTCGGTTAACATAGAAAATATTAAGATATTAACTATGATTATATTTAGTAATTAATTGCAGAAACATAAACCATAAAGAAAATGAAATGTACACAGATAACACCAAGATTTAATGTGGAAACCCAATATGGGAAAAACCACCAATAGCAACTAGTCACTATTTTTCACTCTTCTAAAGTGAGCCCTGTTAGGAACCAACCCTGTTAAAGGTTACAATAACACACTGTTAGGTGTGACCCTGTTAGAGGATTTAACCATCCTATAAGGAGTGGCCTTGTTAGAGGTCTTCAAACACTTCAATGTATAAATGTCACCTTGTGAGAAGATTTACAAAAGATAGTTAAGTCTACTCTGTTAAGAGATTTTGATCACTTCTATAATTGTTAGAAAGTAACAATGGATTGACCTATTTTGATTAGAAACTATCTTTGTTGATTCAGATCTATGTTCAAGATTAAATACTTGATCCTTACTAATCAAATATTCTATTGCAGTCCTTTGTGTTCTATCCTTAATTAGAATCCCATCCAATTTCACCTTCACTCTTCATATCACACTTCACATGCAATTCCACATCACCACACTATTTAATCCAAACTTGACCTTATATATATATGATAAGCCTTGTCAAGTCAGCCTTAATATCCTTCCAAATAAATAATAAAACTCATGTCCGTCGGCTGCATATAACTAATTATTCATAAAATATAAGCACTGTTAGTCGGCTGACACTAACTGTTTTACTCAGTCAACACTGAAATCCTTCAACACTTGACCAACACTGTAATGCCTGAGTGAACTTAGTTAGAACTAAAAATCACTTTGGTCATCTTCAATGCCTGAGAGATCTCAAAAGACACTGACTGTGCTTGGATAGGATTAGACATTTGTGCAAACATCACTATACTTGTGTAAACATCAATGAAAATACACAATTGAATAATTATCATTAACAATCTCTCTCTTTGGCATTGATGACAACACAACATGTCATAATACAAACAATTATAGAGTAGCAGTCATCAGAATGAAATTTTTATTAATGTCCTTAGCTTCATTCTGATTCTCATCCAAAAAATCCCTCTATCACTGAAATACAGATTTCTCCCTCTTACATTAATCTCTATTTCTGATAAAGTTCTCCCTCTGTCATCAATCTCTCCATCAATAATCTCTCCTTCCATCACTAATTTTTATGACATATAGTAATCTCTCCCTCTTTGACAACCAATTCCAAAGCACCAATTGACATATCTAATGAAATTGTAATGTACCTGTCTGTACTAATTCATAAGCAATAAGCTCTAAATAATTGCATCAACATGTTAAGTTGTTTTGTAGCTCAGTCGGTGCATCACTAAATTGTGTTTTAGTGAGCCTCAATTAGGAGAACTACCCCTAGCTTTCCTCTAAGATACAAAAATCCATCCTTAGGTAATGGTTTTGTGAATATTTCTACAATTTTTCCTTTAGTATTCACATATTCCAATCTTACTTCCTTGTCCTAAACCAATTCCCTCAAGAAATGATACTTTATTGCAATATGTTTAGTCTTAGTATGCATCACATGGTTCTTTGAAACTTTAATAGCACTGGTGTTGTCACAATAGATAATTATAGGTTCTGTGACTTCCACCTTCATACCTGACAATAGCTATTTGAACCATATGATGTTTGAACAATTCATGTTGCAGAAACATACTCTGCTTCTGGTGTAGATTGAGAAACGTAGTTCTATTTCTTGCTTATCCAGGAGACTAACCTCTTTCCAAGAAATAGTTCTCCACCACTTATTCTCTTTCTTTCATCAAAACTTCCAACCCAATCAGCATCAATAAAAGTCTTCAAGTCAAAGTTTCCTCCTTTCTTATACCATAATCCATAATCTTCAGTACCCTTAAGATATCTCAGAATCTTTTTGATAGCCATCAAATGATTCTCTCTAGGATTAGCTAAATACCTTGCAACAATACTGACTGCTAATTGAATATCAGGTCTAGTGTGGAAAATATATTGAAGTTTTCCAATCATGGATCTATATGTAGTCTAATTTACCTCTTTTGAATCATCATCCTTTGATAGCTTATGCCCAGTAGGCATAGGTGTTCCGACTGGTCTATAATCTTCCATCCCAAATTTCTTCAATATCTCTTTTATGTATTTAGATTGAGTAATGTAGATACCATCCTTCATCTGATAAACTTGTAAGCCAACAAAGAATTTGATTTCACCAAACATAGACATCTCAAATTCCTTACTCATAGCTTTTGAGAATGCTTTGCATAAGTCATCATATCTAGTAAACAATATGTCATAAACAAATATTTCTACCAACAGTATCTTGTTCTGAGGTCCTTCTTTGATGTACAAGCTACTATTGTCATTAGTTCTCTAAAATCCAATACTTATCAAGTAACCATGCAATTTTTCATACCAGGCTCTCAGAGCTTCCTTCAATCCATACAATGATTTTTGTAGTTTGAAAACCATATTCCTTTTGTTAGGATCTACAAAGCCTTCAGTTTTCTTAATATAGACTTCCTCTTCTAGAATTACATTGAAGAATGCAAATTTTACATCCATTTGATATACCTTGAATCCTTTATGTGCAACATATGCCAGAAGAGTTTTGAATCCTTCAAGACTTGCAATAGGAGAAATTTTTTCTCCATAATCAATACCCTCTTCTTGAGCATATCCTTTACATACTAATATGGCTTTGTTTTTGGAAACTTCACCTTTCTCATTCATCTTGTTTCTGAAAACCCACTTAGTACCAATCAAATTCTTGTCTTTTGGTCTAGGTACAAGAGTCCAGGTTTTGTTCTTTTCTATCTACTCAATTTCTTCATTCAAAGATTCAATATAGTTCTCATCATTCAATGCATCTTTAATAGTTCTAGGTTCAATTTCACTAAGTAAACATGTACCTTTTATTTTGTTCCTTGTCATTACACCTTCTGTCTGATCTCCAATTATTTGTTGAGGTGCATGATTCCTCCTAACATATTTTGCAAGTATAGGATCCTTCTTCTTTGATTTTGGGCTTGCTCCACTATGTTCACCATGCTCAAATATTCTATCCCGTTCTTTTGTCTGATACTCAGGTTCCACTATCTGAGACTCGAGTGTATCTATCTGTGACTCAGGTACCTTTGTCTGTGACTCGGGTGCCTCTTTCTGTGACTCAGTTTATTCAATCCAAGACTCGGTTCCCTCTATTTGTGACTTGGTTTCTTCAGTTAGCATCATTGGTTGCATAGGTTGCAACAAGGTTTGTGCTGATGAATTCAATGGTTGACATGATTGTTGTCCAATCACCATTGCCTGTGTCTTAGGTATAGTTTTAGGTTCATAATACACAAAGCTTATGTAGTCTTCAGGCTCTTTACTGCTATGTTCTTTAGTTCTCTCTACAAACTCATCGATCTTTACATTCACACTTTCTATGACTTTATGAGTAGTAATATTTCAACATTTATATGCTTTTCTTTTGTTGGAGTAGCCTAGGAATATACCTTCATCACCTTTTACATAAAATTTTCCATTTATTATTTCCTTCAAGATGTAGCATTTACTTCCAAATACTTTGAAATAACACACATTAGGTTTATAGCCATACCATAATTCAAAAGGTGTCTTCTTAGTACCTTTCTTTAGTTGAACTCAGTTCAAGGTGTGAATTGCAATGCTAATGGCTTCCTTCCATTATTTGGTAGCAACATCCTTCTCAATCATAAAGGTTCTTGCACAATCCATAATGGATCTGTTCCTTCTTTCTACTATACCATTCTGTTGTGGTGTACCTGGGGAAGATACTTGTCTTTTGATTCCTCTTTCATTGCAGAACTCGTTGAATTCATTAGAAATGAATTCTCCTCCTCTGTCAGATCTTAAGCATTTAAGTTTCTTTCCTGTTTCTTTTTCAACTCTGGCTAGGTACCATTTGAACTTCTAAAAGGCTTCTGATTTTTCTTTGAGAAACATAACAATCATCATTTTGGAATGATCATCAACAAATATAATGAAGTACTTCTCACCTGTGTAACTTGTTGTTCTAATTGGTCCACATAAGTCAGTATGTACCAATTCCAAGACTTCTTCTGTATTGTACTTCTTTCTCTGGAAGATTGTTTTTTCCCATCTTCCCAATTTAACATTGTTTGCATATTGTTAGTTCAGGTTTCTTCAGAATAGGAATACCTCTTACTCTTCTATTCTTACTTGTGTTGATCAGGTTGTCAAAATTCACATGACACAACCTTTTATGCCATAACCAGCTTTCTTCTACTTGTGTAATAAAATATGAACTTTCATTGAGATCAAGATAAAATAGATTACCCTTTGTTTTCCTGCCAGTTCCAACTAGGTTTCCTCTACCATCCAGGAGCTTGTCCTTTCCATTCATGAATTCTACCTTGAAACCAATGTTATTCAGTTGTGCCACACTTAGAAAATTACGCCTTAGTCCTTCAACCCAATAAGAATTATCATGTTTGATTCCTTCAGTAAGAGCAATATAACCTTTACCTTTCACATAGCATGGTTCATCATTCCTAAAACTAACACTCCCACCATCATAGTGTTCAAGATGTTCAAATTTAGTTTTATCACCAGTCATGTTGTGAGAACAACCACTATCAATTATCCAGGTGTCATTCTTACTAATATGAGAGTATAGTGTAGTCTTTTCATTGTCCTCACTATCTAAATCCTTAATAGCAATGTAAACCATTTCATCTTCATCTTCATCTTCATCACTATCAGAATCTTGAGAAATATAACAATATTTCTTACCTTTGTCCTTGTAGGTTTTGTAATCTTTCTTACCTTTATACTTGTTGAACTTTCTCTCACCTTTGTCTTCCTTGTTCGGACATTTAGCAACAATGTGACCAACCTCATCACATGAAAATAAAATCAATGGTATTCTTCCTTTGTATTGTCAATTTATTTTTGCAGCTCTCCTTGCAAGTAATTCTTCAATGATTTACAGATCCTCATCATCAGAATCATCATCACTATCATTGTCAATCTATTTTCCTTTCATCTTTCCAAGGTTTAATTTAGCTTTGAATGATGACTCAATATTGCTAGGATTAGGAGAATACTTGTCAAAGTTATCCAACTCAAAAGTTGATAATATTCCAATCAATCCATCTAGAGTTATGTCATTACAAAATCTCATCTCTTGAATAGCTAAAACTCTAATTGCATAGATAGGAAGTAAAGTTCTTAATACCTTGCTGACTTCTATTTTGTCTTCAATTGTTTCACTAGCAGCTCTGATTGCACTGACACTTTTCTTGATTCTTTCACTGTATTTTGTAATGTTTTCTCCTTCTTTCATTTTCATCATATCAAACTGACCTCTGAGACTTTCTTCTTTGGCTCTCTTTATATTTACATCTCCTCCATAGATATCATGTAGTTTTTTCCACATATCAAAGGCAGTAGGGCAGTCCTTGACTTCATCAAATTTGGAATAGCTGAGTGCAGAGGCTATATCAATCATCATTATGTCATGATACTTCATTTCCACCATCTGATCCATAGACATAGGTCTCGGTGGGTCCACATACTTGTGATCTAGGAATTGCAAACCAATATCTTCAATAGTAGCTAGATGTAGCCTCATCAGATCTTTTCATGCAGCGAAGTTGTCCTTGTTGAGCTTAGGGATCTCCCTTCTATAAGACATATCTAATCTTTATCTTAGGCCTTTAAACCTTCCTTGTAAGTACTTATTTCTCTGATACCAATTGTTAGAAATGAGTTGAGTAACTATGAGGGGAGGAGTAAATCAGTTACCACAAAAAAAAATCCAAGTCCCTTAGATATATTAAACAAATTTAACATTGTTTCTCGTTTAACATAGATATTTCACTGCCACTCGGTTAACATAGAAAATCTTAAGATATTAAATTTGATTATCTTTAGTAATTAATTGCAAAAAGATAAACCATAAAGAAAATAAAATGTACATAGATAACACCAAGATTTAATGTGGAAACCCAATATGGGAAAAACCACCAATAGAAACTAGTTAATGTTTTCACTCTTCTGAAGTGAGCCTTGTTAGGAGCCAACCCTGTTAAAGGTTACAATAACACACTGTTAGGTGTGACCCTGTTAGAGGATTTAATCACCCTGTAAGGAGTGGCATTGTTAGGGGTCTTCAAAAACTTCAATGTAGAAATGTCACCTTGTGAGAGGATTTACAAAAGACTGTTAAGTCTACTCTGTTAAGATATTTTGATCACTGCTACAATTGTTAGAAAGTAACAATGGATTGACCTGTTTTGATAAGAAACTATCTTTTCTGATTCATATCTCTGTTCTAGATTAAATACTTGATCCTTACTGATCGGATATTATGTTGCATTCCTCTATGTTCTATCCTCAATCAGAATCCCATTTGATTTCATCTTTACTCTTCATATCACAATTCACATACAATTCCACATCTCCAGACTATTCAATCCAAACTTGACCTTATATATATATATATATATATATATATATATATATATATATATATATATA
>MU226593.1:1121541-1166867 GCA_018584345.1 Thuja plicata
CGGCTGCATACAACTAATTATCCATAAAATATAATCCATTGTTAGTCGACTGACACTAACTATTTTACTCGATCAACACTAAAATCCTTCAACGCCCGACCAACATTGTAATGCCCGAGTGAACTCGGTTAGAACTAAAAATCACTTTGGTCATCTTCAATGCCTGAGAGAGCTTGGCAGACACTCACTGTGCTCGGATAGGATCAGACATTTGTGTAAACATCACTATACTTGTGTAAAAATAAATGACAATACACAATTGAGTAATTGTCAACAAAACCCTAGAACATGAATTATGCTAAGGATTATGAAAATATGGATCTAAGATGTAAATGTATGAAAATTAAGATAAATTTCTTGATTCTAAATGCTTAAATCACTCCAAACATGGATGAATTTTCTGTTATGATGAAGCTACACATGAAAACAACCTTGCCTCCAAAAATACTATATGCAAATTGATTATAATATGGATTCTCTATATGAAAGTGGATGTAAAGTGGTGAAGTGGTAAAGTAAATTGGCTATTTGTACTTAATTATGCCTCCTATTTATAGGATTTCCCAAGGTATAGGGGGTAAGTTAAGATCACCATAATCAAAACATGGTTGAGGTTAAGGATTAATGATATGTCCCCTTTGAGTGGACAAGATTTATTTGCATGATTGAGTGGTCAAGATAGAAAATCCTTTTTGTAATCCATGTGCTTGCTTTCCTCATTTCCCATTGGTTGAGTGATGTTTTCATCATGTAGTGGTGGGTGAGGAATATCATGATTTAATTAATTCAAAATAATTAATTACTTTATCCATGATTAATTTATTAAATTGAATTTAATCAATTGATGAACTATGCAATTACATGATTAATTCAATTACCTAGTTATTTGTTTTATGAATTCAAAATGGCTTGTATTTGATTAATTTTTTTCTTTGACTTGCTTTGACCAATTTAGGTGTATACAATCCCTCTTTGATACAATGTATTTTCACGCACTATTTCAAAGAATAATTAAAATTAAGACTCGATATGCCCCAACAGGAACAATGTGACGATGAGGTAAATGATGCCCCCTCAAGAGATTGTTGATGCAAGAGAGTCACGAATGATCTCTTGATAGAAGATTCAAATTAAACGATGCAAGAAAAGAATAATTAGTAAGAAGTGAAGAATGTTGGTAGGTTATGATGAATTTTTGATTGGCATTGGTCATAGAGATTGTTGATAAGAATCATGTCTAGTTTTTGGAAGGACCCATCATGTATAAGACTAGCGGCAACGTCTGGTTTTAGGGAAGACATACCATATATAAGACAAGTGATAACATCTGGTTTCAGGAAAGATACATCTTGTATAATAAAAATGATGATGTCTGGTTTTAGGAAAGACATATCTTGTTAAAGACAAATGATAATGAAATTATTGACCAATTAATTTAATAGATTTGAAAATTGATTTGATCACTTTGACAGATAGATTGATTGACGGACCGATAGAATGTTAGAATTGACTAATAGAATATTAAGAGAGGAGAGAATGAGGATGAATCCTAATTTAAACCTTACATTCTATTAACCACCTTTGAATTCCAAATTATTGACCAATTTATTTCATGATTGAGCTTCTTTAATTATAGAAACATTGAATACCATCATACCCAGCTATTAATGATCTAGGCACAGCTATCCTTTTACATTCTAGAAGGCACATTGAACAAACAAGGAATTTGATCCATTCCATCTAGGTAGGGCATTAAGAGTCGAGGTATGTGTGACGTATCACAATAGAATTATCTATTGCAACATACTTTGTAATTAGATATCACATGTGGATGTGAAGGCTCTTAGAATATATACTCAAAATAGTCTTTTAAGAATTCATGGAAAATATCCCACAAATAGAAGACAAATAAAAATAAGTCATGAACAATCCCGACATCTCTAATCACTTTTGGAATCATGGAGATGAATAAGAACATGACTTGCAAAAATCAAGATATAATAAGACCAACTTGACTCAACAAGTAAGAAACCATACTGATTATGTTTGTATTTTTATAGTAGTTTGGATATTAAATTTTGACATTTTTCTGATGTTTTCTGGTTTCAAGAATCAGGTACCTTGTATAAGACTGCCTTGTCTAGTTTCAAGTGCTCATTCCCTTGTCTAATACAACATAACTTTTGACAAAAGACTTTGCTATGGGACTTAGTTGATAGATAAAAAACATGATCTGTTTGATTTTTTTGAAATGGTTTCGTTAAAGATCAGACTTGTTGTATGATGTCATTCAATGCATCTTTGAAATGAAAGAGAATTAGTTTACATACAAAGGAGATTTATTGGAAAATTTTCTATGTTTTTTTTTTTTTAATTTGTGTGACTTGGACAAATTTTCAGGACTTTTTGCAAATGTTTTTGTTGTTTTCTTAGGATGGTTTTTTCGATATTTTTGAAATTTTTGAAGGTATTTTTCCAATTTTTAGAAATTTTTAGGATATTTTCTATTTTTTATTGTTTTTTTTCAAGAAATTTTAAATCATTGAATGAGGTGAAATACATCAGATAGAATTTATTAAAAAACATGATTCTATTTACGTTCCCTAGTGTCTAGCAAGGCATGGAATGTTATGGAGGTATGAATGTGATGATGGGATGGGGGTAGCTTATTATGGAATCAAAATTGATTTGGATACAAGGGCTATCTCATAATGGGATACCATGCTTACCCCAGCTAAGGGATTGGATATGTGGCTATGTAGGAAATGAAATGATGTATTGAATGATATGGGTGTTGGAAATGAGATAAGTAACTAAGAGGGGAGGGGTGAATCAGTTACTTAAAAAAAAATCCTTTGTCCCTTAGATGTCTTAAATACTTTAACACTGTTACTCGGTTAATTAAGATATTCTTCTGTAACTCGGGTGTCAAAGTAATCTTTATAATATCCAATGCGATTATACTTTAGAGATTTAAGTGTAGAAACATAAAGCATGAAACAAATAACATATACATAGGTGACACCAAGATTTAACAAGGAAACCCAATATGGGAAAAACCACCAATGTAACTAGTTACTATTTTTCACTCTTCTGAAGTGAGCCTTGTTAGGAGCCAACCCTGTTAAGGTTACAATAACACACTCTTAGGTATGATCTTGTTAAAGGATTTAATCACCTTGTGAGGAGTGGCCTTGTTAGAGGTCTTCAACACTTCAACATAGAAATGCTACCTTGTGAGAGGATTTACAAAAGACTGTTAAGTCTACTCTGTTAAGAGATTTTAGATCACTTCTACAATTTTTAGAAAGCAACAACGAATTGACCTATATGTGTAAGAAATTGTCTTTGTTGATTCAGATCTCTATTCTGATTATAAATAGATCCTTGCTGATCATATGTTCTATTGCAGCTCCAAGCGATCAGTACTCAATCAGAATACTATCTGATTTTGTCTTCACTCTTCATATCACAGAATTCCACACTTCTGCTTTCTCTTCTTTCTGTCACCTTTTTTTACTCATTCAATCCAAAATTGACCTTTCATTTATATGGTAAGCCCTATCAAGTCGGCTTGAATATACTTCTAATAATAAATCACAATTCAGTTGACCTCATATAACCAATTAATTATAGAATATAAATTACTGTTAGCCAGCTGCAACTGAATGCCCGACCAAGACTAAAATGCCCAAGTGACTCGATCAACACTGAACTTCCTTCAATGCCTAACTAAACTTGGTCAACACTAAATAAATCATTCTTTTCACCAACTGTGCTCGGTCTAAATGTAGACATTTGTGTAACATCACAATATAAGTGTAAATACATGTGTAAAATCAAAGACAATACACAATTGAATAATTGTCTTCAACAATCTCCCTCTTTGGAATTGATGGCAACACAACATGCCACAATACAAAGAATTTTAGAGCAACATAAAATTTTATTAATGTCTAAATAGCTTCATTCTGATTCTTATCCAAAAAATCCGTCTGAAATCAAAATCTCCCTCTTAATGTATTATAGAAAACTCTCCCTCTTTGACAACAGATGCCAAAGACACCATCTCCACAAATATCAATAGTTAGTACTATTTCACTTTGTAATTGTAATGTACCTAATTGTACAAATTCATCTGCAATGTGCTATGATGTACCTGTATCAACTGATAGATCTTCACTGTCACTCAGGTTGATGCATCACTAAATTGTATTTTAGTGAGATACAGTAATGGGAAGCACCCCTAGCTTTCCTCTAAGATACAAGAATCCATCCTTAGGTAAAGGTTTGGTGAATATGTCTACAACTTATTCTTTGGTATTCACATATTCCAACCTTACTTCTTTATTATGTACCAATTCCCTCAAAAAATGATACTTTATTGCTATATGTTTGGTTTTGGTGTGCATCACATGACTCTTTGAAAATTTTAATGGCATTGGTGTTGTCACAATAGATAATAACTAAGTCTTTTATTTCTTCCTTCATTCTTGATAACAGCTGCTTGATCCATATGATGTTTGAATAGTTCACTATTGCAACAACATATTCTACCTCTGCTATAGACTGAGAGATACAATTCTGTTTCTTACTAGTCCATGATACTAACCTCTTTCCAAGAAAGAAAGCTCCACCACTGGTACTTTTCCTGTCATCTACACTTCTAGCCCAATCAACATCAGTGAATACCTTTAAATCAAAGTTTCCACCTTTCTTATACCATAAACCATAGTCTTCAGTACACTTCAGATATCTCAGAATTCTTTTGATTGCCATTAGGTGATTATCTCTGGGATTAGCTAAAAATATTGCAACAATACCAACTGCCAATGCAATATCAGGTCGAGTGTGAAAAACATATTGCAATTTTCCAATCATGGATCTGTATTTGGTCTGATCTACCTCCTTTGAATCATCATCTTTAGACAATTTCTATCTGGTACACATGGGTGTTCCAACAGGTTTGGAATCTTCCATACCAAATTTATTAAGTATCTCATTGATATATTTTTATTGATTAATGTAGATACCATCCTTCATTTGATGTACTTGTAATCCAACAAAGAATTTGATCTCACCAAACATAGACATCTCAAATTCTTTACTCATAGCTATAGAGAATGCTTTGCATAGGTCATCATAACCAGTGACTAATATGTCATCAAAAAATATCTCTGCTTACAATATTTTATTCTGTGCTCCTTCTTTGATGTACATGCTACTGTTATCATTCGTTCTCTTAAATCCAATGCTTATTAGATAGCTATGCAATCTTTCATACCAGGATCTGGGCACTTGCTTTAGTCCATACAATGCTTTGTGCAGCTTGCAAACCATATCCCTTCTACTAGGATCAATAAATCCTTCAAGTTGTTCAATGTAGACTTCTTCTTCTAGGATTCCATTTAGGAATGTAGATTTCACATCCATTTGATATACTTTGTATCCTTTATGTGCAACATATTCCAAAAGATTTTTGACTCCTTCAAGTCTTGCAATAGGAGGAAAAGTTTCTCCATAGTCAATACCCTCTTCTTGAGCATATCCTTTAAAAACTAGTCTGGCCTTGTTTCTAGAAAATTTACCATTTTCATTCATCTTATTTCTAAAAACCCACTAGGTTCCAATCACATTCTTGTCCTTTGGCCTAGGCACAAGAGTCCAAGTCTTGTTTTTCTCAATCTGCTCAATTTCTTCATTCATTGCTTCTATCCAACTTTCATCAAACAATGCATCTTTAACAGTTCTAGGTTCAAATTAACTTAGTAAGCATGTACCTTTGAGTTTCTTCCTTTTCATTACACCTTCTATCTGATCTCCAATTATCTTCTCAGGTGCATGATGCCTTTAAACATATCTTGAAAGTACTGGATCTTTTATTCTAGGTTCTAAACTTGATCCACTAGGTCTGTCATTCTCAAACATTCTTTCTTGTTCCTCTATCTGATGCTTAGGTTCCACCTTCTGTGACTCAGATCCCTCTGTCTATGGCTCAGGTTCCTCTGTCTGTGACTCAGTTCCTTAGTTTCCTCTTTCTGTGACTCGGTCTCTTTTACCAGCAGCTCAAGTTGCACAATTTTCAACTTGGGTTGCATAATTTGTGCTAGTATATTTAGTGGTCGACAGTTCTACTGTCCCATCACCGTTTCTCGAGTCATAGGTATAGTATCAGGTTAATAATACACAAATTTCCTATAGTCTTCAGGCTCTTTACTGCTCTTCTCTTCACATTTTTCTGCAAACTCATCAATCTTGACATGTACACATTCTATGAATTTAAGAGTAGTAAGATTTAGACATTTGTATGCTTTTCTTTTACATGAGTAACCTAGGAATATTCCTTCATCACTATTTGCATCTAGTTTTCCATTTCTAGCTTCCTTCAAGATGTAGCATCTACTTCCAAATACTTTGAAATAATTAACTTTAGGTTTATAGCCATACCATAATTCAAAAGGTGTCCTATTACTAACTTCTTCAGTTGAACTCGGTTCAGGGTGAACACTATAGTGTTGATGGCCTCCTTTGAGTATTTGGTAGCAACATTCTTTTCAATTATTAGAGTTCTGGCACAATCCATGATGGATCTATTTCTTCTCTTTGCTATTACATTTTGTTGTGGTGTACCAGGGGAAGATACATGTATTTTGATTCCTCTCTCATTACATAATTCATTGAACTCATTATAAATGAATTCTCCTCCTTTGTCAGATCTTAGTTATTTTAGTTTCTTTCCTATTTCCTTTTCTACTCTTGCAAGATACCACTTGAATTTCTGAAAAGCTTCTAATTTTTCTCTGAAAAACATGATAGTCATCATTCTGGAATGATCATCAACAAATAGAATAAAATACTTCTCTCCAATATAGCTTGTTTTTCCAATTGCTCCACATAGATCAATATGTACCAATTCCAAGACTTCATCAGTATTTTAATTCTTGCTTTTGAAACTAGTCTTGCTCATTTTTCCAATTTGACATTGTTTGCATATTTCTAACTCAGGTTTCTTTAAAATAGGAATACCTCTGACTCTCTTGTTCTTGCTTATGTTTACCATATTATCAAATTTTACATGACACAACCTTTTATTCCATAACCAGCTTTCTTCTACTTGTGCAATAAAGCATGAACCTTTAGTGAGATCAAGATAGAATAGATTACCTTTTGTTTGTTTGCCAGTTTCAACTAGGTTCCCTTTACCATCCAGGAACTTGGCCTTACCATTCATGAATTCCACCTTGAAGCCATTGTTGTTCAGTTGTGCTACACTGAGTAGATTTCTTCTCAATCCTTCAACCCAATAAGCATTATCACATTTGATTCTTTCTGTCAGAACAATGCAACCTTTTCCTCTTACAGGGCAAAGTTCATCATTCCCAAAACTGACACTCCCACCATCATAGTGTTCAAGATGTTCAAAATTTATCTTATCACCAGTCATGTGATGAGAAAAACCACTATCAATTATCCATGTGTCATTTTTATTTATGTGTGAGAAAAGTGTTGTATTTTCATCTTCTTCTTTTGACTCATCCTTAACAGCAATATAAACCATTTCTTCTTCTTCATCACTGTCAGAATCTTTAGCAATATAAAAAGACTTCTTACCTTTATCCTTGTATATTTTTTAGTTCTTGAAATATTTCTTTCCCTTGAATTTTTTGAACTTTTTCTCATCTTTGTCTTCTTTGTTCAGACACTTTGCAGCAATGTGACCAACCTCATTGAAGAGAAACAAATCAATGGTATCTTTCCTCTGTATTTTCCTTTTGCAGCTCTTCTTGCAAGTATTGCTTCAATGATGTCAAGATCTTCATCATCAGATTCATCATCACTATCAATTTCACTTTGCTTCCCTTTTGAGTATCTATTCTTCTTACCAAGGTTCAGTTTTGCTTTGAATGCAGACTCAAGATTGCTAGAGCTAGGAGAGTAATTGTCAAAGTTGTCCAGCTCAAAAGTTGTGAGCCTTCCCACTAATGTATTCAGACTTATATCTTTATTTCACCTCATCTCTTGAATAGCTGAAAATCTAATAGCATAGATAGGAAGTAAAGTTCTTAGTACCTTGCTGGCCACTGTTGTATCTTCAATTATTCCTCCTTTAGCTCTGATGGCACTCACAATCTTCTTGATTCTGTCACTATATTTTGTAATGTCTTCTCCTTCTTTCATTTTCATCTAGTCAAATTGTCCTCTTAGACTTTCTTCTTTGGATCTTCTTACATTTGCATCTCCTCCATACATGTCCTATAATTTCTTCCACATATCATAGGCTGTAGGGCAGTCCTTGACTTCAGAAAATTCTGAGTAGCTGAGTGAAGAAGCTATGTCAATCATCATTATGTTGTGATGCTTCTGTTCGATCATCCGTTCCACATTCATAGTCCCTGTTGGTTCCACATATTTTCTCTCCAAAAATTCCAGACCAACATCATCGATAGTAGATAGATGTAGCTTCATCATCTCCTGCCATGCTAGGAAATTGTCTTTGTTTAGCTTAGGGATCTCCCTTCTATAAGACATCTCTAATATTTAGCTTAGGCCTTGAAACCTTCTCTGAAAGCACTTGAATCTCTGATACCAATTTTTGGAAATGAGATAATTAACTGAGAGGGGAGGGGTGAATCAGTTACTTAAAAAAAACCCTTTGTCCCTTAGATGTCTTAAATACTTTAACATTGTTACTTGGTTAATTAAGATATTCTTATGTAACTCAGGTGTCAAAGTAATCTTTATAATATCCAATGCAATTATACTTTAGATATTTAAGTGCATAAACATAAAGCATGAAATAAATAACATATACATAGGTGACACCAAGATTTAACGTGGAAACCCAATATAAGAAAAACCACCAATGTAACTAGTTACTATTTTTCACTCTTATGAAGTGAGACCTGTTAGGAGCCAACCCTATTAAAGGTTACAATAACACACTGTTAGGTGTGACCTTGTTAAAGGATTTAATCACCTTGTGTGGAGTGGCCTTGTTAGAGGTCTTCAACACTTCAACATAGAAATGCTACCTTGTGAGAGGATTTACAAAAAGACTATTAAGTCTACTCTGTTAAGATAATTTGGATCACTGCTACAATTGTTAGAAAGTAACAATGAATTGACTTGTATGTGTAAGCAATTGTGTTTGCTGATTCAGATCTCTATTTTGATTATAACTGGATCCTTGCTGATCAGATGTTCTATTGCAGCTCCGAGTGATCAGTACTCAATCAGAATCCTGTTTGATTTTTCCTTCACTCTTCATATCACAGAATTCCACACTTCTACTTTCTCTTCTTGCTATCACCTTTTTTTACTCATTCAATCCAAAATTGACCTTTCATTTATATGGTAAGCCATGTCAAGTCGGCTTGCATATACTTCTAATAATAAATCACAATTCAGTCAGCCTCATATAACCAATTAATTATAGAATATAAATCACTGTTAGTCGTCTGCCACTGAATGCTCGACCAAGATTGAAATGCCCAAGTGACTCGGTCAACACTGAACTTCCTTCAATGCCCGACTGAACTTAGTCAACACTAAATAACTCATTCTGTTCACCAACTGTGCTTGGTCTGAATGTATACATTTGTGTAACATCACTATATAAGTGTAAATACATGTGTAACATCAATGAAAATACACAATTGAATAATTTTATTCAACAATGGGGTCCATAGGATAGGACGTGTCAAGATTTTTTTTGAAAACATGTTCATTTTTATGTCCTTAATTTTGATCAAGACCAAGAAAGAGATTTTGGATAGGCAATATGAGACATGAAAATGGATGATAGAAGTAAGGGATAGATAAGACAAAGCATTTGTATTGTAGGGTATGGATTAAAGTAAAGTGGATAGGATGCAAGAAGAATTGTCAAGATCAAAGATGGAAAAAGGATATAAATGGATGAGAGAGCTAGGATTGCATGAATGAAACTTGCCCTCAAGTGTAGAGGTTAATGGATTACACATGATGCCTGTTAGCTAGGTTTTCATCATGGTACTTTTCCAAGGCACCACAATAAGTGATTTTTACCATAGAAAAAATTATTTATTTTTATTTCTATTTTTTGTGTTACACAAGATGTCTCTTTGCCAGGTTTTCATCAAGGTAACCATATTTTTTCTTTTTTTCTTTTTATTTTATTTTATTTTATTTTTGACTTTTTAGAAGACAATGGATGCAGGAAATGATATGAAGGAAGGATTAAAGCATCTTATTCTTTGGATAGTACTCCTAAAGGATGTGCTATAATGGACCATGGCTATTTAAAGTATGCTCAAAGATGTTGATGGGTAATGGAAAAGGGGGATGAAATGAGTGATGATATGGACAAGGGTAAGGGTTTATGCATAGGATTGGGTAAGGGGATGGAAGGATGGACAATAGGTGTTAGATGATTAATGGGGTGTTGGAAGACTTGTGTGTTGGTAGATGGAAATGTTGGCAAGATTAAAATTGGAACACACCTTGAGGGGTGGTGGAGTGATGGAAGGAAAAATAGATTTTAGATTTTGGGATTTAGATGGAGGAATGGATATAGATTTTGGGACACAAGGACCAAAAATGGATGAAAGAGGTGATGGAGTATGTAAGATAGTGGATTTTGTGACATAGGGACCTAAAACATATTTGGAAGATGGAAGATATTTATGTGGAGGATTGGTGGGATATTTTGGAATAGAAAGCTTGGATGCAAATTTTGATTTTTCTTTAGGATATTGTGCTTGTAGGATCTACTTGGGAATCCAAATGGTTTTTAATTTTTCATTCTTTTGCGGGTTCTTGGAATGCATTTCTTGACAAGGGATTTCAGAACCCTTATAGATTTTGACTTTTCTTTTTTCTTAACTAGCCTTTGTGGCCTTTTGGGTATTTATTTTTTTGTTTTGGATCATATTTTTCTTTGTTTTTACATGTCAATTAGACATGAAATGTTTTTTATCAAGGTAAAAATATTTTTTGAAGGGAACTATAACCCTTTACAAAATCAAAAGATAGGCAACGTTACAACAAATCAAAAAAGAAGCAGCTGGGGGAAAGAGTGCAACAATACACGACCCCCCAACACAACCAACCAAAAAAAAACAACAAAACGCCCCAAAAAACACCACCCTAAACCATATTTTTCATAAATTTAGCAATATCCTCTTTCAACACTTTGAATTTATAAATAGACTCCTTGAGAGTCACAATCTCTTTGGTTTGGTCCAATTTTTTCTTTTTAGTAGTAAGTACTGGTTGTCATCCTAAAACCTAGACCAGCATGGGAAGCTCCCTTATCAACATCAACATCAATTTCAATGGTAGGACTGGAGTGGATTTACAACATAGCCAAGAGAGCTTGCGATTTTTCTGTGGTGACATTCATGCCTTCATAACTATGCTTCATAATCCTATTAAGGGTCTCCTTAATTCTTTGAAAGTGAATAAAAGAAGTCTATAGGAAAAAATTCACCACCACATTAATCCTTAGCTCAAGTTTCTCTAGCAGAGCCTCATCATCACCAACAACTTTATCACTAGTATCCTTCGCAGAGGACTTAGTTCTCTTTTCCATCAACAGGGAAAGTTTATTGACTCTCTCCTCCACCTCAGAATACCTAAGATGGATGTCTTTAATCTCTTTATAGATCCAGGTATTGATCTGCATATCTAGGTCCAAATGGTCCTTGGAAGCTTGAATAAATCCATTCCCTTCATTCCTTTCCTCAGTATCCTCATGGCATTTCTCCTTCTCCTTATTCTCAACCCCTTTCTTATCATTTTTACACTCATTATTCTCTTCTTCATTCCCAGAGTTAGCTAGTAGTAGACTATCATCCATTCTCGTAGAATCCTCATAGTCCTCCAGAACATGTGAGGAGAAACCTATCTGCCCCTTGATTTTTTCATTTTGTCCATGCCCCAGACCCAAGTGATCAAATTGGGAGATATCCTTAGGATGATCAAACTCAGGAAGGTCCAACGATGCAACACCCGGGTTCACATCACCACCAGAGACAAACAATTCCTCAGCAAGATTATGACAAGAGATAATAGGCTCTTTATTAACCTCCAAGTCCTCCTTGTTGACATAATCATCCATAGCATTGATATCATCTGGCCCCTCAGTGTCCATTTCGCCAGAGTCAACACTATCAGATTCATCACTTTCCATTTTTGAGGAGATATCTAGGGCTTCCTCTTCAAGGTCGTGACCCATTTTTCTTTGATTGGATGAATCACTCTTAGCCTTGTCACCCTCCTTCTCTTTGGCCTCATCATTAGTGTCCATACCTTTTTCCTTAGTGAGGATTTGGGAAGCTTCAACCTTACCAATTTTGGGGTTTCCTTATTCTTTTTCTTGCCAAGATTTTCTCATCCATAAGAGTTCTTTTACCCTTCTTATCTTTCTCCTTTACAGGCACCGGAATGGAATCCTGTAACTTAAATTTAGCATAGTCATGAATAAGAAGAATCAAATCATCATGCAAGATAGGTTTATAAGGGTTGTTACTATTATCCATAATACTTGTGCCCAGAGACTTTAAAAATAGGAAATGAAAATAAATTTTCCTATTGTATCTAAAGTTTAACCAACATAAAATGAAAATTATAGACTCTGGTATAGCGGCCTTCCAAAGTGAAATACTGCATGATGGACTTAAGAATTTTGGCCCAAAGGAGTTTAATATTTTTGCGCAGATAGAAATCCCCTTTCTACTTAACCATGAAGGCTTTTCCCACCACAGTTTTGGTAAATAGGCGGACCGCATCTTGAGCCATGATATGACCCCTATAGTATTTCAAACCACAAACTTTAAGACCAATAATATCAGCTATGATATTTTAAGTGAAAAATAATTTTTTTCCACACAAAGTAAGCTTACCATTGTCCCAGCTGGCTATGAATTCCTTGGAAATGTCTTTATCAAAGTCATGAAGCCTCTCCATGTAGGAAGTGACTCCTCCTTCTTTAAGCTTATTCCACACCTTATCCTCCTTTTTCCATTTACAAACAATAGGTTCTTCTCTCTTAATCTTACCATCCATAGTCATACAATAGCCAATGCAAGACTCTTCAATAGAGGG
Organism: Thuja plicata; assembly: GCA_018584345.1. Taxonomy (NCBI): domain Eukaryota; kingdom Viridiplantae; phylum Streptophyta; class Pinopsida; order Cupressales; family Cupressaceae; genus Thuja; species Thuja plicata. Next base: position 1,134,628 of record MU226593.1, read on the forward strand.
ATATACACACTAAAAAATACAGGGCTAATTAGACATGACATGTTGATCCTTGATTGCATGTGGATTTCTCAACTTATGGAATTTATACTTGGCATCCAAATTTATTGGAAGGGAAGTGGTATTCATGAGTGGATAAGAATTATATAGAGACCTTTTGGATGGGTAGATGGTTCTCAAAGATGTGTGCCTTTTTTGACTTACATGTAGGAAAGGGTAAGTGGATGGAGGACTATATGGACCTAAGATGGATGGAAGGGATGATGGGAAGGAATATGAGTGTGTTTATATAGAGGAATTTTGGATGTAGAGGGGATATCAACATCTTGATAGTGAGCTATATAGCCCAGACCTTGATAATATGGGTTTTCTTTGATATCAAGGGGTTCTAATATACCTTGAATTGAGGCCTACCCCTTTCCTTGAAAATACATTGTTTGACAAATCTTCTTGGTAATTGGATACTAATTAATTTTGAAACAAGATGCGAGTCCATTTTGAGGTGGAGGCACATATGGAATAGTGGGATTACAAAGTGGAAAAGACTGAATGAAAGTGGATGAACCAAGTTGATATGGAATAGGCTCATTATTAACTTGGATAGGGTTGATGCAATCTTGAGGTAGATATGGAAGATTATGACATGTCGATGGAGGCACAATGGGATCTTCTGGTGAACATGGATGATTATGACATGGAGATGGAGGGAAAATGGGATCTTGTGGTGGATAGGGAGGATTATGACATGGAGATGGAGGGATGATGAGAGGTTGCAGTGGACATGGAGGATTACTTTGATCTTGAAATGGAAGAGGATAATTGGATGGAGTATAGGGGACATCATGGTCTTGCTAAGGAGGTGGATCTTGAATTTTTATTTTCTCTTGGGATGGAAAGAGATCACGTTATACATGGAAAAAATGGCTAAGGAGATCATAATGATATTATGATAATATGGGATCTTGGTCAAAGATTGGATAGGATTGGACATTCTTGGTATCTTGATCTTGACCAATTTTAGGACTTGTTTATTTATACTTTGGATTATCCTCTTGACATGGGGTATGAGTTGGGGTATGCATGGTGGATTCTTAAAAGGAATAAAATATCATGTATGATGGGAATGGACTTCGACTGGGACTCAATGGAGTAGCTTTACTTGGGAAAAGGGCATATGGTGGCATTGGATCTAAAGATGCTAAATTATAGAAGGGAATTGTAGTAAAGAATGGAGTACCTAGAATTTTTATTGTGGATATCCCTTGTGGTTAGAGTGGAAATATTTTTTTATTGGATGCATTGCTAGATAGAGATAGTGTGGAGGAAGAAATGGTGCGAGATATGGAGGTTTCTTGTGGGACATTTCTAGACATAGGTATATGATTTTGATCATGTTGGGGAATTGTGTCTTGAAATATGTCTAACTCCTCATGAGGTGAATTATTAGGACATTATTCAATAGGAATGTTACCTTGATTGATAAGCTCTCTAATGATGTTCTTAACAACACAGTTGGTGTCTGGACCTCAAATAGTGATGGTGTTAATGGTCAAGTTGGGGTCTGCCTTGGTATAGCTGAGGTTAGAATTATTATCTTGTTTGGATGTGGAGGTATTTTCTTTTCCATGATCCATAAATGAATTTTGGAAGATCTTATGGTCTTGGTTGGTGGTGCCATAATTTGTGACAACTTTGATTTCACTGCGGTCAATAAAAGCTTGGACCATGTGTTTCAGTTGCATACAACTAGTTGTTGTGTCCCTTAGTTTTGTCATAATCACATTATTTGTTTTCATTCCACCATGCTGGTATATTGGGACCCTCATAATGTCTTATCTTGGGTAGGGTGATTTAATGAGACTATAATAGTTTCTCAAGAATTTTCTCAAAAGGTTCTGCAAGAGGTGTAAAGTCTCTCTATTGAGGGGTGTTCCTTCTTGCATCACTTTGTTGAAAGGATTGGTTAAATGCCTAGACTACTTGGTCAATGTTGTTAATACCTTGGATAATTTGTGATGGTTGGATTTTTTGGATGTTTTCAGGTGCTTGTATTCACGTGACTGGTTAGGCTACCTTAACATCAACAATGCTATCATTTGTCACATTCTTGTTCTTAAACAAACTAGTATTTGGATTTTTTGTAAGGTGTTGAATTACTGGCCTCTTTCTTAATGGACCCCTTTAAGGTGAGGGATCTTTCTACCTTTATCCATTTCTCAGATAGCTCTTCAAAGGACTCAATACACTTGGAGTTTAGTTAACACATCATGTCTAGTTGACAATTTTTGATGAACATATCGATATTTTCTTTCGTGGGTATGTGGAACGATGCTTTGGAGGAAATGTTCCTCGAACATTGTAGAAATGAGGCAAAGATCTCCCCACTCTTCTTGTTTGTGGTGCAATGATCAATTAATTTTATTTTTATGATGATGTTGTGGGAATAGTGGGATATGAACTTTTTAGCTAGTTCATTCCATGATCATATCCTAGGAGGAAGTATGGAAAACCACTCCATGGATGACCCACAAAGACTACGTGGAAAAAGTCTCATCAAGTAGGTGTTGTAATATGCCACTTCTATGCAGGTCATGAAATATTCTTGGATATGGTCTTGGGGATCACCCTTTTCCTTGTACCTATCGAATTTAGGCATCTTAAAATTGCATGAAAAAGGTGGCATGTTTATCGTCCTATTGAATGGATAAGGACTAAGGTTAGCTAGGTATAAGAACTTTTAGGAGTGCATGTTTGTAAGTTTATGACCTGTTGTTGGAGGGTTGAGAGCTGTTGAGAAAGGGCTTCAATGGGTGTCTGTGTAGATGGCACCAGGTTAGGATAAAAAAATATGGTCCCACTATTTTTAGGATGGTGTTTGGTTGTGAGGGGGTTCGTAGCCCGTGTTTGTATATGTTGTAGGAACATGTGGTGGGATGGAAAGAGGCTATAAAAAATATTGAGGTTGTAGAATATGTTGGGGTGATGGAATATACTGAACATGTTGGGGAGGCAAAACATACTAAGGTTGTGGGATATGCTGGGTTGGTGGAACGTATTATATCTCTAGAATATGCTGGGGTGATGTTGTAGGATGGGAAGTGTTGGGCCCAGTTACTCCAAATTATTTCAAAAAGGAATAAAGCATCCTCTAATAATTGGGGTTGATGGGAGGTTATTGTTGAGGTACCCCTTGATTGATTTGGGAGATTCCTAGATTGGAAGGAACACCTATTTGAAGACCGTTGGGAGGTTGTTGTTGGGGTGCCCCTTGAATTATTTGGGGTTGTCCTTGGTTGGGCGGGATTCTTTTTTGAAGACTGATAGGGTTATGACCTTGGGGAACCATAATGGAAGTACCCGTTGGATGAGTTAAGGACAATATAGAAGGTGCTATTGTGATAGGTGCGCTAGATGTGGGTGGAAAATTGGCAAAGAGAGGATTGTTGTATTAAACCCCAATTGTAGTGGAATATGTGGTTACTTGGGATGCAACTTGATTGGTGTTTCTAGATGGTAGGGTGGAAGTGAGTGGAAGAGGCATCGTGGAGGATATCCAAGAGGGTGGTAGGGCAGTGGTCTACTATGGTGGAGGTGTCAAATCCAACGAGTAACTTGGCACTGTTCTGTGAAAGTATTTGAAAGTATATATCTAGGTTAGTTTCCAATATGGATCCCACAATAGTCATTACCCCAAGGTCTACTAAGGCATCACTAGTTTATTCATAGTTGTTGCATTTATCCCTAACATTTTCAAGTGAAAAATCATCTTCTGGTGGAGGCACAAGAGGTAATTGCAGGATGTCAACTTGTGTTTTCTCATGATGTTGCATGGTCTCTGGATTGTTGAAATCCACTCTTAGGGTCCTATGAATAGGAAAATCAAGATCGTTATTGAGATCATGTCTAGGTTTTGTATTTTGGTCCATTTTTCCTTCACTCTTTTGGGATCTTATAAACCAAATGTGCAGAGGATAAATGCAACCTAAGAAAGATGAAAATAAGCAGACTCTAATTTTTTTAGATTTTCAGATATTGGGAATGCTAATGCAATATATGAATGAATGGATAGAATGATGCCTGATGTATATTCAATATTATCTAAGAGAGACCCTATAAAATTCATAGGTAAACCCTCTAAATAAATACCTGAATGATTCTATGGACTATCTTGACTTCAAAAAAGGTAGGACAAAATGATGAATTCTAGAAATGATGTCTATCTAAGACAAGTGTTAACCAGAATGATAGGTGCCTAAGCCTAGGTAAGAGATGGTAAATAGATTTCAACAAATCTAAGATAAAAACACAAGACCACTACTGGAATTTCCTAAGAAAATGTACCCTCTAATTTGGAAAATAACTCTGAAAGGTGGAATACTTAACCTTTAGTATATGCAAGCTATGTTTTTGGGGTTTTTGGATTTTTCTAGGCTAAATAATGACTATGAAAAAAAGTAAATGACTATGAAAGATTATAAGCTAATGATGATACTAAAATGCAAGATATGAGCCTCTAATATGTAACCTGGTATGCCAATCACCAAACTTCAAGATAAAAGACAATTGGAATATTTAAGACCTGTGTTGATGATTCTGTTTGGTTATCTGTATAGGACACTGATAGGAAAATTTATGAAGATGTTCAAACATAGTAATCACACACTAAGTATAGCTTCAAAACTAAATAAAAAATAAATGATCTATGTATGTTCAACAACATTCTCAAGTTGCAATTTTTCACACGGTCAGTTAAAATGGGAAACATAAACAGTCATCATAATCTAAGGTCAAATTGGCTTCAATTGTAATATTATAGGCCCATTGCTTGGATGTCCATCAACTCACACAAGAATTTTCATACTACTAGGAAATTAAATTCCATGTTGTAGGTGCATGTGTTTTTTCCTTTCCTAGGTATTGTTATCATGTTAATGAAGATCTCTTTCACTAACACTTGATACCTTTGGGACACATATGATGGGAATCTAGTGGGGGGATTTTTCCCTCCCCTTGCACTATAATAAGAAAATGATTTGGAGGTGAGTTGGGTGGGATTCTAATTAATAGAGTTATAGTAAGGTCTGTGGCATCTACCCAAATAGTTTGTACGCATGTGAGACATACATCTCTAGTTGACCATGTTGGCTACATAGGCACTTTGGCTTGATCCAGGATACTATCAACACACCTCTCTCGAGGTTGGTTGGATTGAAACAATTTTTGGATTTATCCCATGCCTCATTTATATACCCGTCGAAAGGATTTACCAGTTCGAGATCATCCTCTGAGAAAGAAGCGCATTCCCCAAACAGGCCTCGCTAAAAAATAAAAGGTTTTTTAATCTAACAGAATGTGCAAGCACACTAAACACCCAAAATACACGGTTAATCAAATTAAAAACTAAAAATAAAATGTTACCTAATCTAAATCATCCATACAAGCACGCGGGTTCATTTTTAAGCACTAAACCAGATGAGATTTTTCTTGTTCAATTTAAGTGCACCAAACTCAAATGTATTTTGCTTTGTTCAATTCTTAACCACACGTCAATTTTTAAGCACCAAAATGAAATATGAATTTGTGTTGTTTGAGCATACATTGTTTTTTTTATATACACCAAAATAAAAGATTAATTGATTTGAGATTTAAAAAAATAACCACGCCACATGCTAAAAGGAAATGTTAGTACTGAAAAACCTAGCAATCAGTTTTTGTAATCATAGAATGCACTAGGGTTAACATAACAATCATTAACTTTAAATTTTTTAGTGATTCTACTTACCTTGTCCAAATAGGCATTAAAAATTCCTTCATAACTGATCTATGCTTCCAATGCATTGATTCATAGTGTACGAGCTGGTATTTTTTTTCTCTTCAATCTCACGTTCTCTTTTACGCTCCACAATGGGCTCTTGAATTTTAAATTTTTTGTGTTTTGGTGGCCCACTACATCTTTTCATTATTGTAAGTGTGCAATTTTACATCGCAGAGAAACAAAAATAAGACAAAAAAGAATTTTTTATTTTAACAGGAAACTGCGTCGTTTGAGACCTGCAAGTGCGTCACTTCAACAGGGTAACTACGTCCAAATAGAGGGTCAAGTGCACCATTTTATCAATGACTACGTCAAATCAGGTCTGTAAGTGCATCGAATGAAAATCTGCCCCCCTGTGTCAAAACAAAAAATAGAAATAGAGTAATAATAGCACTTTAATTAGAAAAATCAGTAGATCTATAACAAATATCTTGATGTGTGAAACAAAGGTCACAGTTGAACAATATGGAATCAAAGCAAAAATCCCAATGAGTAAAATGACAAATAGAACAACGAAAAATTGTTAAACAACATAGCAGGGTAATAAATATCAGGCATTATGCGTCACATGAGATGTGTAAGTGTGTCACTTACATCCAATAAGTGTGTCACCTGAGTCCTTTAAGTGCGCCAAAAAAAGGGTTAAGTGCATCGTTCTGTCAATGATTGCATTGATTCATTCTGTGTCTGCATCAAATTGAATCTGTGTTTGCACAAAAACAAAGACAAGCCAATTTTTTAAAGCTTGGGGCTTCACGTCGGATTCACCATTTGTAATCAGGGTAATAAGAATCTGCAGTACCTATAATAACATCAAAATATCAAACACAAAGAGATCTATTAGGCAGTTAGTATTTCCAATATTGAAGGAGGAAGCAAATAAACAACATGCATAATCATTCAATCATAATGAAATCAATTAAAAAACACATGAACATGCAAACCAAAAGTCCTCCTTTATTATTCTCCTTCTCTATGTAATGTGGACTTTCATAAATTAGTGCTCGATGTGCCAGCATAATAATTCAAAGCAATTCTGGTTCTGTGTTTAACAAAATAAGAGAATTAGCTCTCTATTTATAATAATTTTAGAGGTTCCAATCAGGATTCCATGATTGGTGGGACTGATTTCCTGTGATTGAAGAGTTAACTCAATTTGATTGGGTTGATTTATTTGTTAGCAAAATAGATTGAAGAGTTGGCTGGATTGATTGAAGACTTAACTGATGGGGTGAGATAGAAGTCTGAATAGATCAATTTTTTAGGAGAGAGAATTGTGGAGTTAGGGATTGTGATTGACGAGTCAATAGACTTGATTGAATAGTTAGACTGAGGGTTAGTATTAGTTAGAAGTGAGAGAATAATTTACTAATAAATATATAAAATAATTCATTTACTTGCACATGGGGGAATATAACTAAATAATTAAACTTATTTATTTATTTAGAGGAATAATTAGTTTAATTAAATAAATATCATTTATTTAACTATGAGTGGGATTTTAATTTAATTATTACATAAATACAATAATAAGAAAGAGGCAATATTAATTAAATAATATGTTTAATTAATTAATTGAGTGATATAGGGAGTAATTAAATAAATTTAATTTATTTAATTACTTTATAGACGAATAGTTGATGAGACAATTGATTAGACATTTAATAATTAGGTAATTAATTAAAATCGCTTAATTATTAATTTGAAGAGAAATGATGAATTTGAACTTAGGATATAGTAGGACACAATTTAATTAAATAAAAAAATTATTTATTTAATTAAGAGGAATGTTAATTAAATCATTGCGTTAAAATGAAAAAACCATTTTGAAGTGTCTACTATCATATTCCATATAATTGGAATCACTCACATGGTCCACTTCCTTAGAATCTTAGTTCAAAATTTCAAATGAGATAGCTCTACTTCCATTCCCACTTCAAATGTTTCCTACTCTACAACCATTTCAATGAGCATAACTAGTGGAAAGGAAAGCGTACTATCTATAAGGGATTTCCTAAAGATAAATGTAGTTTGAGAGGAATGGGATTGAGTGATATTTTATTTGACTACCTTTAGATCCATATTAGTGGGTCCCTAAATTTCAAGTCCATTTGGAGGGTCTAGACAAGTTTTTTTTTTTTTTTGTAGAATGAGACGCACAAAAAATTAAGAATAGTCCCTTTACCTTTAGGTCTATTTGGTAGTTTGTTGAGATAAGTAGTAAGCATATTGATTTAGACAAAGGTTGTTATTCTCCTAAGTACCTATGCTATAGGAATTGTGACCTTTAAGAATATTATTAATGAGAAGGATTTGTTTCAAAGGTATATTCCGATAAATAGGTTTAATATCTATAATTATTAGAAGAGAACATACTCTTTGAGTTTAAAATTTATTGGTAAGAATATGCCTACTTTGAAAACTAGTTATGTTATAAGATTGTGGAACAAATTTACCTATGTAATTACAACACTACATTGATTAATATGGTTATCAAGAATGTTGATCAAATGCTTTCTAATATGAAATATATCATTATCATTTCAAATCCCTCTAGGGCATTATTGATTCAAAATTCAAGTGATATTCTAGGCTCAATATTCTATTCTCTACTATTCTTGAAGCCAAAAATAAAATAAAATTAGATGGTATTTATTATGTAAGTGTTGTGGGTCCACAACATACACCCCATTTCTTTGGTCCTCTGACCATGGGGACCCCCCCTTTTTTTCTTTGTGGTTTTTTGGTCTAGTTTTCCCCTTTGAGTCCTTGCTCGGTCAGCTTCAGAAGAACAGGCGTCAGCATGATCTTAAGAAAAAACCATTTTTTAGCCTTTCAGGGACCTTGGTACTCTGAAACACCGAAATGGCCAAAAGGCCGAAAGTCATTTTTTTTGGTTTTTTTAGCATCTGTGAACACCAAAAGTCTGAAGGTGTCTACCTCTGAAATTTCAGTGTTTTGGACACTGAAACCACCGAAAGCGTTGACATAGAGATCTGTAGGTTATAAGTTGCAAAGGCCCAAATTTGAAAACACTTTTGCATCCTTGATTCTGATTTTTTTTGAGAGCTCGCAACTTCAACATTTTTCATCTTCAGCCCTAAGCCTGACTGCACGTACGTGCCTCTGACTTTTTTGTGTTGTCCTTCTCGCTCTGAGCCCCTCCAAGGTAGGTCTCATTTGCTACCTCTTGTTCTCTTTCTCCTCCTGGTTTTTGTTTAAAGTTTTAGGGTTTTTTTTTTGCCCTAGTGCTTGTCCAACCTAGGGCATTATGGATTTCTTTCTCCCCTAGTCTCTAAGGGGGCCTATGGGCACTTTCACTTTAGAAAGGGTCTATTCGTGTCAAGTCAGGTTTTGCCCTCTAGGTTTTTTGTGCTAGGGTTTTTTTGGGTCGTGACCTTTGTCGTAGGTTTTCGGCCTCCAAAAGGCTGAAAACCAGGTCTTGGTCATCTGTCTTGTTGTAAGAGATTCGACCCTTTCAGTGTTTCAGACCTCCAAAATTTCTAAAACCTCGATAGGTCTGAATCCATGAAAATCTTGTCCCTCATTGTTGTTTCAGAGGTTCAGAATTTTTGGCATTTCAGACCACCAAAAGGCCTGAAATCCCAACAAGACCGAGTCTCTGAATCCTGGTCTTCAAGCTTCAGGATTTTTGGCATCCGCAAAACTTTTGGACTTTTGGATACTGAAAGGTCCGAAACAAACTCACTATGAATGACAGATTTTTGCACTTTTGGCCTTTTCAGCCTTTGAGACATTCTTCATTGTCCGAAACCCTGAAAGTGAAAAAAAATTGCATTCTTGGTGACTTAGAGAATTTGCTATGTTTTCTTAGTTTAGTCATCTTTCTTTCAATTTGTTCTCCAAATAAGATACTAATACTTGTATGTTTTATTATAGGAATGCCTGAGAAAAATATTACTTTGCCCATGAAGTACCAATACAAGGGGAATACTCCCCCTTCAAAGATTAGCAACAAGCATAGTGATATTACTGACATTGATATCGGAAACGTGGATTGGGATGACTTTCTTACAAGATGTGGCCGACCAACTGGGAGATCAGAGGATTGTACCTCCCTAGTATTAGTAGGACTGGTTAGTGCAGCAACCCACCCAGTAGCCGTATCTTCACCTAAACTAATCATGAACCTGGCCAATCATTAAAACTCCAATGAGAGGGTGGTTCAGAATATAGAGGGCCAAACAGTACTGTTTATCCGGCTTGATGTCAAAGAAGATGTTTTCCACCTCCACAAAGGCATGGACAAGTTCTATGACTTCTTCATAGAAAATGGAAACTTATAGTTCAGAAACAAAGGGGAGGAGGCTTATGAAATAGTTAATACTCACTACCTAGAGCAACCTCTCCCCAAAAATAAGCTGGACAAAATAGACTTGAGGAGAGGATACTGAAAGATGACATCAAGGTAGAAATAGCAATGATAAGCAGAGTATACGGGTTACCACAATCATTCCAACTAGAGAATTGGATGATTCTCCTAATAGAAAGACTCAAGGGCTGCAGGTCCAGGTTTGACTGGGGAACCATCATTAGTGACAAGTTGGATGAACAACTTGTGGCGGTGAAACACAACCCTAAGTTCTATATGATTACTTACGTGGTGTAACTATTAGCAGCAAGGGAAGATTAACTAGGGCTCGTAAAGAGAGGAAGCCTAAATGATCCCAATGCATGGCCTCACATTGTATACCCCCAATTGTAGAAAAGGGAAAAAAATTTTGAGGTTAGCCCAGACTGCTAGATAGTTAACGATGCCTTCATTTTTGCAATCATCTGATCTATTGAGGGTGCTTTTGCAAAAAGGATGTCAGAGGAAGCAACAGCCAAGGTGAGGGCCATAGGAACCTATTACATACAATTTAGAACCTTCACATACATTCGGATAGCAAGATAAATGGTGAATCCAAATAAGTTTCCTCGATATCCATCTGATTGGATAATCATTTTGGAAATGGCTTGGCAGCTCGCAGATGCCTATGAACATATCAAACACAAGAAGAAGCACTGCAGGGATTTTCCCATTTCACTAGGGCCTTATACCCTACAAGACATGAAGATTTGTAAATCTTTAGCCTTCAAGTGGGATGACTGCCCCTATAGCTCTACGGCACAGTACGGCCCCAATTTGATCCTATCAGTACATACAACCACATCATTGGCAAGTTTTACATTCACGAACCACACTTGGAGGATCATAGGGTGAACTAAGTAGACGATCATGAGGTCAAAATCTAGGATTATTGTAGGATGAATCTTACCTTGGCTAAGGAAGTCATAAAGACCCCCATTCCCCCAAAAGTTTGGGAATATGACCTAGAAGAAGTCCTAGAGGCCATCTATATAGATGACAAAATATATGACCGACCCATCATGAACACAAAGGTTGACAAAGATGAGAATGATGACATAAATTTCTAGGCAAGACACGTAATGAGAAAAACAGAAGGATGGATCAAGAGGCCCTAAAAAATGAGCCTAATACCTATGAGGACATTGATGGATCCCCCTAAGAAGGCAGATAAACAATGCGGAGAGATAAACATAGCGCCCCAATACAAGAAGGCACCGCCATAGAAGTCGAGCATGGTGTATGCTCATTAAAGGGAAGTAGAGTATGGGTCAAACCCAAGGCCCAAGGCTCCTAAAATAAGAATGACTAGACAGATAGATCCTCCCATAGGGCAAGCATAGGTTGCACCAGATGAGGGACCTTCTACTTTGGGACAATCTCCTCCTGTCACCGGAAAGGGGAAGAAGACATACAAGAGAAAGAAGACTTCTACACCTCCGCAATTAGAAACTTTATAGGAGGACCCACAAGAGGAGGAAGATGTCCCTCTAGTTAAAAGGACAAGGTCTCAAAAAAGAAGAGAAAAGGAGGCTATTAGAAAGCACCAAGAGGATCCTAAAGAGAAAGATAACCCCTTTGATGCTCTAGGATCAGATGAGTTCCAGATGTCAGACTTTGAGGGTCTAGAGGGTTTTTTGGACCAGGGCCAGGATACACCAAGGTATACAATTGGACATGAGGAAGGTGGTCCTTCTCTTTTTTAGCCACAGCTGATCTTGACTCCACCTCCTATTCAATTCACTAATCCAAAGCCAAATACACCCAAGGTTGGAGATAATTCTAAGGTGGATCAAGGGTCCGGGGATCAAGAGTCTCCAATAACTCAAGGGGTGACTACCAGCGAGCCTACCCCAGGAACCCATACTGTTACAACACCCCTTCACATCCCCACTCCACCAACTACTCTCCCACCTCTTGTTCTTACTCCACCCCCATTCCTCATAACTCCACCAACTACTCTTCCATTTCCAATCCCAAATTTCCCAACACCTACTCCACTGCCGCCAAGCCCTTTGACTTGCCACGTCCCAACAAAGGGAGGATCAGTAACCAGAGAGGCTGCATCAGCCCTCAAAACCACAATGGTGGGTATGACTGGTATCAATATCAAAGCCCCGATTAATTCCTCAGGAGAAGAAGACAAAGGTTAGTAAAAAAAAGAGGAGGCAATGCAAGAGGGAGACCAGGCCGAAGAAGAAAGGGGAGAAGAAGAAGAATACTAGAGAAAAGAGAGTAAAGAGGAATAGAGATAGGAACAAGAAGAGGGGCCCGATAAAGAGGTGACTCTAGGGTCCTAGAATTTGAATTCAATCCTTCAGATTACTCCATATGAGCCGGTCATTGCATCTAGTAGACCCACTTAGTTTACCAAAGAGATCAAGTCTAGGAGGAGAACCTACTCAGATGAAGATGAAGGGGAAAACATGGATGTAACATTCTTGGGGCAAGCTTTTCATCGGGCAGAATTCATATTACCAGCACGGATAATGTCCTATGTCACCCAGGACACTAGGGGACACTAGAAGGCACAGGTTACAGTCCCATCCGCTAGCACCTCTCAAGCCCAAACTACTTTAGAAGACTATACATTTGAAGAAGTAGATTTGGAAGAACCTACCAGGGAGGAGAGAAAGACACTAGCAACCTTAGGGATCAAACATGCTCTATTTTTTATGAGTAAAGATGAAGAGACCATAAAGGCCTTGACTGAACAAAATGAAGCCTTGAAGAGGTTCGCCCACAAAATGGTTGGTCCCATCAAACTAAACTGTCAGGAGGCCTCACTACAGGCAGTGTTGGATAAAATAAATGCCCCAAACTTACTAGCAGGTCTAACTCCCTCCTTCATTAAAGCAAGTGCAGATTGGAAGGAGGATTTTGAGCAATACGGGGAAGGGGCCATCAAGTAGATATTCAAACCTTACAGGGTTATCCTAATAGAGGCTATGAATTTGATAGATTTAATGATACAGGATGGTGGCTTGGAATCAGAGACTAGCAAATGGAGAGCCGTTGTCCAAGATTTACAGATCATCAGAAAACAACACTTCCAAATCCTGGTAAAAATATATGAGGGTGAGGAGCTGGACAAATTTGAGACATGGATTAAGCGCATGACCAAGATAATTGGTAGTTATGAGAAATCTCAAGATTCCATATTGGATAAGTAGAAAGAGGTATTGGAATGGGTAGAAGAAGTAGATATCTTCTTTATGGGGATCGGCCTGGACTTCTACCGAGATTAAGATAAGCACATCTTACGACCATCCAAAGAGGTGATCCAACAATTCAAGGATAGTATGGTAGCTACAGGGACTAAGGAAGCCCTACAATAGTTGTTTTATTCAAAGGAAGAAATGATGAAGATGAGAAATCACATAGAAGAAATCCAATTCTTTTATTTCGAGCTAATTGCCTTTAAAGAAAACGAAGGGTTAACAGGGCAAAGAGGAAAGATATAAACTACGAGGAAATTCAAGAGATCATACAAAGCCTCTAAGCTTCCCACCCAGAGGTATTTCCAAATTGACCCATTAGACCGCAAGCCAGTCCTGAAGAAGAAATCTCCAACACTTAAGATTTCTCTGAAGCAGTTTTTGGCCTTTTAGCCCTCAAAATGATTCAACCCTTCAGCCTTTCAGCGTTCCAGGATTTTTGGCCTTTCGGTCCTATCAAATTTTTGGACTTTTGGCCTAGCCATATTTTTGGCCTTTCATCCTTCTAGATATTTTGGCCTCTTTGGCCTCCGACAAGTCTGAACTTTGGGCCAATGTTTGATGATAAAACACTTATAAATTTTGACACTAAAAATTCTCGGAGTTGAGGTCGGGGTCCAAAAAAACTAGGTGTTTCTAGCGAGATCACATTTTTGCACACCAGTTGAGCTCCAAATCTAATTGATGGTCAGCTTGAGTTCATTCTAAAAGAACTAAGGGTTCCCTATAAGTCTCCACCGTCAAATGAGCTTCTAGATGAAGATTCCAAGAAAGACTTCCAGAAACAAGAAGAAGACTCTGATTATTTATGAAGAAACCCCTTCTTATTTTCTCTTTCTTCTTGGAAAGTTTGACCGTCCTTGCATGGGAAAACTGATTGTAAATGGGTTCGTAGATCCATGCAAGTTATCTAGTGTCAATTAAGAATAGTTTCCCTTCCACTAAAGTTTTAGTTTAAATCATTTTTTCTCTTTGATGCCCTAAATTTGGAATTCAAAGTTATGGATCAAATTCTATATATTGTAATCACAAAATAAATGTAAAGGGTCGGATTCTGAATGCAATAAAGATATACATTTGGTTCTTCATTCATGGTGTGTGAATTTCTAGTACCTATGCGAAATTATTGAATGTATGCTTGCATTATTCATTATTTTCAGAGAGCCTCTTGTTTATTGTCCTTTGAATTTGCGTTTTCTTTTAGTTGGAGTTTGTTGTTGTTTTCTTTACCTTGTTGTGATGAATGTGTGGAAGATATCATCTTTGGGCTTAATGATAAATTTGTTTTGTGGGTGCGCACATCTTGGTGGCTTCAGAATTTGATCGATTTTGAATAACTTGCATGAGTGAATACATCTTCTCTCCAAACGCTTGCATCCGTGGGGTAGTGAATTGTGACTTGGTCTGATTTATGCTTCGTGGGTTTACTCCAAATCTCTCCCATCATTCAATTCGCAAGGAAAGGTTTATAATGGTTTATTTCCATAGGACTTCATTTTCAGTCATTTGCTTATCTCTCTTTACTCTACTCCCTACTCGCTTCATCTCTTAAATTCTGAAAAAATATAAAAATCTTAAAAATACCAAAATTGCATTTATATTTACAACACCCATTTATGTTAAAATGGAAAATACCAAAAATAACTAAAGTGTTTTGCAGTTTGATGTCTTGAATGTACCAGCAAAGGCATCCTTGTGAACAATCACATTTATCTTCAAATGAGTAACCAAGTAGGTTGTGGCCCAACCCTGGAGAACCTTAATAATAACCTCGTTATTCTTTCAAGAGAGGAAATCGAATCTCGAGATCCTAGCAAGTTGGCTTGTGTCAAAACAATGCTTAATAGAAGTGGCACTAGAAGGAGGGCCTCAAGACTCAAAAGCTGGATAACATTGGATCTTTCTCTCTAGATATATTTGAGTGAATGCTTAGATCATCTCTGAAGAGAGGTGAGTTCCTTGAACTCACCCATAATCGTAAAGCTCGTAGCGACAAAGAAAAGAACAAAGAAAAATCCTCTTCCCATCTTACCAAGTCTCAGAATTATTTTGAACAACAATTACATATCGCTACCTTGACTGTCATCGCTTCCATAAAGCAAAATTAGAACTTGCAAAATCAAAATTTGCAGCAACCTCGTCCGATGGTCTTTTTTTCCAACACAACCAGCTCACCCCTAATTTTTTTTGGGAAGCTCCATGAGTTACCCAAGAATCTGGAGAATTTTTGCACCCGGTTTATATATGGAAAATCAAGGACAGCGGAAGAACACATTTGTGCCTTCAAAGAAATTTGCAACAGTAAAGAGATCGCCCACCAAGATGTTGTTTGTCGTCTATTCCCATACACTTTGGGAGAATTTGCTTACAATTGGTACTTGGATTTACCACGAGGATCTATTTCCACATGGAATGAGGTCGAGATTAAGTTCCTCAATCAATTCAAACTGTATGTGGATCCGGCCACTATACATCACCAGTTCATTACCACAAGGAAAGATCCTAAAGAGGCTATAGCTATGTTGAACCATCATTTTCACAAGATGCATCAGAAGTTGGAAGCTCCTTACACCATACCAGAAGAGGCTGTCATACAAGTTTACTTAAAAGCATTGGATCCTTTTACCTCAATCTTTCTAAGGAGGCTTCCCCCGATGGATAGAGACATGATGGAAAAGGTGTACAATGAGGCCATCACGTTCACCCAGCAGATGGACCCACAAGAAGGGAGTTATGCAGTGGTACCTATCATGAATAACCTTGCTATCCCACATCTGTTTGCAACAAAATTTAAAGCTCCAACCACTCACATGCCTATGTTGAACCCCATTCTGGTGAAACCATTTTTAGCCACACCCCCATATATTACTTATCCGGGTTACAAGGCTCACAAGAAAGGGTTTGTGGAATAAAGATTTGTGCCCCAAGTAGAGCCTGATACTCTCATGGCCTCTAAACTAGATGTCGTGAAGAAGACATTATCCCAACTCACCAACGAGCTCACTCGGATGAAGTTGAATCCATCTCAGAATCAAGGTGGGTATCAATGGGCACCTATCGGTCCAAATACATATCCTAAAAATCCAAACCGGAATTTCAACACATACAATAACAACAATGGAAATACATAGGATAAGACATTTGGGCAGAAAAGACCAAATAGGTCATGGAACACTAGACCCAATAACGACAGCATCCCAACAGACAATGCCAATGCTTACGAAGCATCAGAGGCTAATTTTGTCGGGGCTCCAAATTCACACCAAGGCAATGATGGGTATGGGGGAAAATCTTGTGATCATTACATCTGGAATCTAGAGGAGCCTCCTGTGCAATTCAATGCTATGGTGTTCGATTCCTATGAGTCTGGAAAGGAGGAAGGTTTGGGTGCCTTTGCAGGGGAAGATGAGTTTGTGTTTCCCTTCCAAAGGGAAAATGAACCTAAGTATTCTAAAGTACACGCTTTCCAAAATGATCAAAGAAACTCATACAACTTTCAGAGTAGAAAGGAGCCTCTCACGGATGGTATTCCCCCAGGCAAACAACCAACCCCACCAAATCCTCAGGCTAGTAACAATCCCCTGCCTCCTAAAGGACCGAATGGTCCTACACCTCCTACAACAAGTATGTATGCCAGCTACAGGGGTGCGGCATGGTCAAGTGAAAAATAAAGTGCAGTTGATGAACTGAAGAAAACCAAAGTGAACATATCTATGTTCAAATTACTATAAGGTTGCCCATCTCAGAAGGAGGCCCTTCTAAGATCTCTGGACCACTTGAAACTTGGCTAGTCGACCAACAATGCAAGGGCAATTACATCTAGCATCAACACATCTGAGGCTTTCCCTGCTATGTTCAAAGATAGGATGGAGGTCCCACCATTCTTACTCCATCTAAGGATGTTTGGAAAGAACTTACACAATTGCTTGATTGATTCAGGAGCTTCATGCAATGTCATGCCCCTGTCAATTTGTCAGAATTTGGGGATGGTGCCCCAAGTAACAAATTGAGTGGTCATGCAATTGGATAAAACAAATGTCAAGGTAATAAGTGTGCTTAAATATGTACACATCCAATTGGTGGAAGATCCCAGAATATAAGAACACATTGATGTACATATAGTAGACATACCTGAAACTTATGGGATGTTGTTAATTTGAGAATGGACCAAGTGCCTGAGCAGTTGGATTTCCAAAGATTTTACCCAGCTGTGGCTACCATGGAGAGGCCTGAACAACCAGATCAAGACTGATGCAAAGCCTAAATTGAGACAGATGATCACTGAGTACAATGCCCCGAATGAAGTCATGTTCACCCAGAGGGACCTGGGCACTTATCAGATGGATGACATCCTCATGTTCCAAATTTGAGAGGACCTAGAATTGGACCAAAGCCCCATTCTGGGTCTCTTGGAGTCAGATATCAATGATGACATCATCCAACACTTCATCAACAAAACTATGGTCAGCCTACGACACTTGGGACAAGACAGAGATCCTAACATTTTGTTACTACCAGGGTACTCTCGATTACACCAAGTTAGCCATTCTGAGTTCACACGCCCCAGTACCTAAGAAGCATTATCAAGGGTATTGAGCCAAATCACCTTGTCAAGTAAGCTATCAGAGACCCCTACACTAAAAGGGGACATCCTCAAGACCAAGGACAAGAATAACATCCCGCCAGAGATAGATGTCCCAGTTCCTACAATCACCCCAAGCCAAGGTCAGGATAGTGGGTCAGATTCCGATGACAGAGGCCTGGCCTCAAACATACTTAGTGAGTGGAGTACCTCTGATAATAGAGCATACCCCCCTCATAAAGGAATGCTAGAAGACAAGGGTGGTGAAAGTGTCAAGATCACTGGACCCAGGAATACCCAAGGTATGGGAGAATCAACCTCTTCTGACAGTGATGGGGAGAAAGGGTGGAGACTTAAAACCAAGGGCCCTCTAAAGAGAAAATTGGCCAACACCAATCCTACCAAGCAACCCAAGATATGGAAATTGCACTTTGATGGTTCCAAATGTAAACAGGGAGTAGGTGCAGGGGTCAAATTGATAAACCTGAGAGGTAAGTCTTTCTATGGTGCTTATAGGTTGCTATTTTTGTGCACTAACAATGTTGCAGAGTATGAAGCATTGGTCCACGGACTCCTCCTAGCACACGAGAAAGGAATAAGAATCCTAACAGTAGAAGGGAACTATCAATTTGTTGTCAAGCAAATCTGTAGTTAGTATACTTGCAATGACAAAAGGCTCTCAGCCTACCAAAATAGAGCATGGGACCTAATCAATGACTTCGACACTTTTGACATCAAAACCATCCCAAGAAGAAGAAACGTCATCGCCGATGCCTTGGCCATGTCGTCCATTTCATTACATCCAATGGAAAAATCAAAGCTAAAAAAATTCTTAGTTGAACATGTCGCAGCTCCGGCCATTCTAGAAAATGTCACTAACTTTCAAGTCTCCCAGGACGATCAGCACATTTTGGAGTTCATCATGTGTGCCGGTGTGTTCGAAAAACAAATCATCGAAGAGGAAAAGTAAAGTGAAGAAACAGTCGAACATGAAGCTCCTAATGATCAAGGTGTTATAAATCTGAGAACTAATGCCATACCGAAAGGGATGGTAGAACTAGAGAGGATTTTTGACAGTGACAAGACTGCAGTAGGGAGACACCTAGATGTAACACCAGATGGTAAAGAATGTGATACCTATAACCTTGGAACAAAAGAGGAACCTAGGGAGGTCCACATCGGAAAGGTAGGAACTAAAGAATAATAAAAAAATATGGTCCAGCTCCTCACCGAATATCAAGATGTCATAGCATGGAGCTATGAAGAATTGAAGACATGTGACACCTCAGTCATAGTACACAACATCCCTCTGAAACTACACTCCAAGCCTTTCCGACATCGGAAAAGACCCATGAACCCTACCATGGAGCCCTTGATCCAAAAGGAGGTTCAGAAGTTGCTCGATGCCAAGATCATCTTTCCAATCTGGCATTCCACATGGGTTGCGAACCTGGTACCCGTAAGAAAGAAAACTAGAGAGATTAGATTGTGCGTGGATTTCTGGAACCTCAACAAATCTTCTCAGAAGGACAACTACCGGCTCCCATCTCTCAATGAAGTACTACAAAAGGTCAATGGGTCCCAAATGATGTCCTTTCTAGATGGTTATTCAGGCTACAATCAAGTGATGGTGCAGGAGGAAGATAGGCTAAAAACAACATTCACAACCAAATGGGGAACCTTCCCCTACCGTCGAATGCCCTTCAGACTGATCAACGTAGGGGCCACTTTTCAGAGAGATATGGACATAGCCTTCAAAGGAATAGTTGGGAAGTGTATTATCATCTATATGGATGACCTTATAGTTTTCTCAAAACAAAGAGCTGACCATCTAAGTGACCTCAGAAAATGCCCTCAAAGATGTAGGGAATTTGGGATTTCCTTCAATCCCAAGAAATGTGTGTTTGGGGTAACTGAAGGCAAACTCTTGGGACATATCATCACAGAAAAGGGGATAGCCATAGATCCTAAAAGGGTGGAAGCCATTCTAAAATTGACACCACCGCACAACCGTAAAGAGCTGAAACCTTTCTTCGGGAAGATCAACTTTGTGAGGAAGTTCATTAGTGGTTTCACAAAGATAGTAAAATCATTGAATGACATGATCAAGAAAGATGCCAAGATTGAATGGACTCTCCTAGCGAAGAAATATTTTGAGGAGATTAAGAATGCCATCGGTATGGGACTGGTCCTGGTCAGCCCAAACTATACTATCCCTTTAAAGGTTTACTCTTTTGCATCTGAGAACTCATGCGTGGGCACCCTCACACAGAAGAAGAACAGTGAAGACGAAAGACCCATAGATTTTATGAGTTTCCTTTCAAAGATGCCAAGCTCATGTACCCAAACCTGGATAAATAGTCTTTCACTCTCGTCCAAGCGGTGAAAAAATTTAGACATTACATCTTGAGAAGTAAAATCATTGGGGTAGTTCCAGATGTAGCCATAAAGTCCCTCTTGATGCAGAATGAGCTGGGAGAGCGGAGAGGAAAATGGATGGCCATCCTCCAAGAGTTTGACCTTGAAATCCAACCAATGTAACTAGTAAGGGGCCAAGGCCTGATGAAGCTGATCTCTGAGGTTGAAGAAGGATTGGTTTGCCAAACCTACACCGATCAAGGTGTGATCAGTGATGTATGGTACCAAGACATAGTGTATTATCTACTGCAAAACTGTTTCCCAGAGGAAATGAGTGGTTCTTAGAGAAGAGCCTTGAGAATCAAGAGTAGCTCCTACATGTTGAAGAATGGGAAACTGTACAAGCACAATTATGAAGGCTTATACCTAAGGTGCTTGGACAGACTCGAGGCCAAGCAAATCCTAGAAAATTTCCATGACAAATATGGAGCGAGACATGGGTCAGTTGACGCAACGACTCACCAAATCTTAAGGGTAGGATATTTTTGGCCTACAATATTTAGAGACACAAGCGAACATGTGAGATCTTGCCACACTTGTCAAACTAGAGAAACTAGAGAGAGAAACCCCGCAATGCCCTTACAACCAGTATACAAGGTACGCTTGTTTTCCCAATGGGGATTAGATTTTGTTGGAATGATTAACCCCCCTTCGTCTGCATGTCACAAGTTCATCTTGACAGCTATTGACTACTGCACACACTAGACAGAAGCTCAAGCACTAAAGAATTGTACCACGGGGGTTGTGACTAGATTCCTGGAGGAACGCATCATAACCAGGTTCAGGATGCCATTTTATCTGGTATGTGACAATGATCCCTCTTTTTCTTTGACCTCACTGACACAATGGGCCTTCGAGAACTAGGTAATCCTTAAGTTTTCTTCAAATTACTATCTGTAAGGCAGTGGTGTAGCAGAGTCTACCAATAAGAACTTAACGACATTGATCAAGCACCTCCTGGATGACAACCCCAGGGATTGGCACACATAATTGAAGTACCCTTTGTGGACTGATCGTGTAAGGATCAAAAATGCCCTGGGGACATGGACTGATCGTGTAAGGATCAAAAATGCCCTGGGGACATCTCCATATTAGCTAGTCTATGGCTTGCAACTGGTCTTCCCTATGAACTTAAAAATCCCAGTCCTAAGATTCAAGGACCAATATGTGGGAGGAGAAGATTGACTCCAAGTCCGGCTCATGAATCTACTTAACTTAGAGGAGAAGTGAACATCAGCTCTGGAACACATATCAAAACATCAAGCTATAGTCAAGAGGTGGTTCGACAAGAGAGTCACCATTAAATCCTTCAGGAGCTCTGACCTTGTCCTCATGTGGGATAAGGCAAAATAAAAGTTAGGTAGCCACACCAAGTTCCAAAGATTATGGACAGGCCCTTATCAAATATCAGAGATCCTAGGGGAAAACACTTTTAGGATTAGCACGTTGAACAGAGAGTTGACCCCATTGCTAGTCAATGGGAAATTCCTCAAACATTACTTTGAATCCTAAGTGGGACTGCTTTCCATCCCTTGTACCATAGCCCCCCTTTTTTCTTTGGTTCCTTCCTTTCTTTTCTCTTTTTAATTTTCTCTCCGTTGCCCTCATCATCAGTCCTTTCTTCCTTTCTTTTGTTGGGGATCATTTTTTTTTGGGTCACTGTGTTCTTGGATCCATTCCAAGGTAGTCCATAAATCGGAGCAAGGGTATTTCTCAGTCAATTCTCCAAAAGAAATGTGCAACGCGAAGAACATTGTCCAAAAGGCGAAGTGATGACAACTATCAATGATCAACAAGAAGAAGTTCAAGGATTGGTCATCCTGATCATGAAATACACTAACAAGCAACACTCAAAGAGCAATGGTTCCTTGAACGTTTGACAATTGCGACCGACACTAGTGTGTATATTTAGGCACCCACCGATCCCAGAACCCAGGTTTGTTCGAATGCAAAGGTAGTGGAAAAAAGAAAAGATAATAGCTGGGGAGAGAAGAAAAGAAATCACACAAGAAGAAAAGTGTCCCAAAGAGGCCACAAGTGTGAAATACGGGTGACACAGCCTAATCATTTCCCAGATCAGATCAAATACAAAAATAAAATTTCATTGTTATGGACCTGAACACACCGGATGAGAAAGTACACAAACATCCGGGGGCTTACCATATCTCAAAAGCACATGGAAGAAATAAAATGACTATCCAAAAGACAGAACTCTCAAGAGCAAGAAATCCACAGCCTAGTAGGAAAAACAGACTTGTGTGACTATGGCAACCTCTATCAGGGCTGTGAACGCCCAAATCGAAATAGAGCAAGGTTATACTTGGGATTTGGGGAAAAAAATTTCGGGGCTATGAATGCTTGACTGGTAGAAAATCTCTTTTTAGGAAGCCCTAGTCTACTTGGCGAAGGTTGGGAGCAACTGACAAACATTCTGGTTACCACAATCAAGGGTCAAGGAATGAATACACATGAACACACACTGAGAACTAGAGGAAAACCTCAAATTGAAAGTCGTAATATTGATTGAAACCAACACCTATTGGCCTTGTTCTGCTGTGAAGTTACAGCCTGGAAGAGTAATGATGATAGAGAAATACCTAGGTCATTCCTCCTTTTGTAAGGATATTTGTTGTGGTTCCACAACACACACCCCATTTCTTTGCTCCTCTGACCATGGGGACCCCCCTTTTTTTCTTTGTGGTTTTTTGTCTAGTTTGCCCCTTTGAGTCCTCGCTCGGTTAGCTTCAAAAGAACAGGCGTCAACATGATTTTAAGAAAAAACCATTTTTCGGCCTTTTGGCCCTTTCAGCGTTTTGGGGACCTTGGTACTCTGAAACACCGAAATGGCCAAAAGGCCAAAAGTTGATTTTTTTGGTGTTTTCAGCATTCGAGAACACTGAAAGTCTGAAGGTGTCTACCTCTAAACTTTTGGTGTTTTGGACACCAAAACCACTGAAAGCACTAACGTCGAGATCTGTAGGTTATAAGTTGCGAAGGCCCCAATTTTAAAACACTTTTGCATCCTCGATTTTGATTTTTTTTGAGAGCTCGCAACTTCAACATTTTTCATCTTCAGCCCTAAGTTTGACCACATGCACGCGCCTCTGGCTTCATTATGCCTTCCTCCCCACCCCTAGTCCCTTTGAGGTAGGTCTCGTTTGCTACCTCTTGTTCTCTTTCTCCTCCTGGTTTTTTTAAAAAAATTTAGGGTTTTTTTTTGCCCTAGCGCTTGTCCGCCCTAGGGCATTTTGGATTTATTTCTCCCCTGGTCTCTAAGGGGGCCTATCGACGCTTTCATTTTAGAAAGGGTATGTCTGTGTCGAGTCAGGTTTTTCCCTCTAGGTTTTTTGTGTTAGGGTTTTTTTTGGGTTGCGACCTTTGTCGCAGGTTTTTGGGCTCTGAAAGGCCAAAAAATAGGTCTTGGTCATCTGCCTTGTTGTCAGAGATCTGACCCTTTTAGTGTTTCAGACCTTTAAAATGTCTGAAACCTCGACAAGTTTGAATCCCTGAAAGTCCTGTCCCTCATCGCTATTTTAGAGGTTCAGACTTTTCGGCATTTACCCCTGAAAGGCCCGAAATCCTGACAAGACCGAGTCTCCGAATCCTGGTCTTAAAGCTTCAGGATTTTTGGCATCCGCAAACCTTTCAAACTTTCAGATACGAAAGGTCCAAAACAAAATCACTATGAATGATAGATTTTCCTACTTTCGACCTTTTCAGCCTCCAAGACATTCTTCGCTTTCTGAAACCCTGAAAGTGCAAAAAAATTGCATTCTCGGTGACTTAGAGAGTTTGCTATGTTTTCTTAGTTTAGTCATCTTTCTTTCAATTTGTTCTCCAAATAAGATACTGATACTTGTATGTTTTATTACAGGAATGCCTTAGAAAAAGATTACTTCGCCCATGAAGTACCAATACAAGGGGAACACTCCCCCTTCAAAGATTAGAAACAAGCATAGTGATATTACTGACACTGATATCGGGAACATGGATTGGGATGACTTCCTTACAAGATGTGGCCAACCAGCCAGGAGATCAAAGGATTGTACCTCCCTGGTATTAGCAGGACTGGTTAGTGCAGCAGCCCACCCAGTAGCCGTATCTTCACCTGAACTAATCATGACCTTGGCCAATCATTACAACTCCGACAAGAGGGTGGTTTGAAATACAAAGGGCCAAATAGTACTGGATATCTGGCTCGATGTCATAGAAGATGTTTTCCACCTCCACAAAGGTGTGGACAAGTTCTATGACTTCTTAATAGAAAAGGGAAACTTATGGTTCAGAAACAAAGGGGAGGAGGCTAATGAAATAGTTAATAATCACTACCTAGAGAAACCTCTCCCCAAAAACAAGCTGGACAAAATAGACTTGAGGAGAGGATACATGAAAGATGACATCAAGGAAACAATAACAATGATAAATAGAGTATACGGGTCACCACAATAATTCTAACTGGAGAATTGGATGATTTTCCTTATAGAAAGACTTAGGGGCCGCAGGTCTAGGTTTGACTGAGGAACCATCATTAGTAACAAGTTGGATGAACAGCTCATGGCGGTGAAACACAACCCTAAGTTCTATATGAGTACTTACATGGTGTACCTACTAGAAGCAAGGGCAGATTACCCAGGGCTCGTAAAGAGAGGAAGCCTAAATGATCCCAATGCATGGCCTCACATCGTATACCCCCAATTGTAGAAAAGGGAAAAAATGTCCGAGGATAGCCCAGACTACCGGATAGTCAATGATGCCTTAATTTTTGCAATCATCTGATCTATTGAGGGTGATTTTGCGAAAAGGATGTCAGAGGAAGAAGAAACCAAGGTGAGGGCCATAGGTGCCTATTACATACAATTCAAAACCTTCACATACATTCAGATAGCAGGATCAATGGTGAATCTGAAGAAGTTTCCTCAATATCCATCCGATTGGATAATAATTTTGGAAATGGCCCGACAGCTTGTAGATGCCTATGAACATATCAAACACAAGAAGAAGCACTACAGGGATATTCCCATTTCACTAGGGCCTTATACCCTACAAGACATGAAGGTCTGTAAATCTTTAGCCTTCGAGTGGGATGACTACCCCCTGCAGCTCTATGACACAGTACAGCCCCGGTTTGATCCTATCGGTACATACAACCACATCATTGGCAAGTTTTACATTCACAAACCACACTTGGAGGATCACTAGATGAACTGCGTAGACGATCATGAGGTCAGAATCTGGGATTATTGTAGGATGACTCTTACCTTGGCTATGGAAGTCATTCCCCCAAAAGTTTAGGAATATGACTCAAAAGAAGTCCTGGAGGCCATCTATACATATGACAAAATATTTGACCAACCCATCATGAACGCAGGGGTCAAAAAAGATGAGAATGATGACATAAATTTATGGGCAAGACACGTAATGAGAACAATGGAAGGATGGATCAAGAGGCCCTAAAAAATGAGCCTAATAACTATGAGGACATTGATGGATCCCCCCAAGAAGGCAGATAAACAGCGTGGAGAGATAAACATAGTGCCCCAATACAAGAAGGCACCGCCACAGAAGCTAAGCATGGTGTATGGTCATGAAAGGGAAGTAGAGTACGCGTCAAACCCAAGGCCCAAGGCTCTTAAAACAAGAATGACTGGATAGATAGATCCTCCCACAGGGAAAGCACAGGTTGCACCGGATGAGGGACCTTCTACTTCAGGACAATCTCCTCCTATCACTGGAAAGGGGAAGAAGACATACAAGAGAAAGAAGACTTCTACACCTCCGCAATTAGAAACTGTATAGGAGGACCCGCAAGAGGAGGAGGAGGAAGATGTCCCTCTAGTTAAAAGGACAAGGTCTCAAAAAAGAAGAGAAAAGGAGGCTAGTAGAAAGCACCAAGAGGATCCTAAAGAGCAAGATAACCCCTTTGATGCTCTAGGATCAAATGAGTTCCAGATGTCAGACTTTGAGGGTCTAGAGAGTTTTTCAGACTAGGGCCAGGATACACTAGGGTATACAATTGGACATGAGGCAGGTGGTCCTTCCCTTTTTTAGCCACAGGTGATCTTGACTCCACCTCCTATTCAATTCACTAATCCGAAGCCAAATACACCCAAGGTGGGAGATAATTCTAAGGTGGATCAAGGGTTTGGGGATCAAGAGTCTCCAATAACTCAAGGGGTGACTACCAGTGAGCCTACCCTAGGAACCCATACTATTACAACACCCCTTCGTATCCCCACTCCACCAACTACTCTCCCACCTCTTGTTCCTACTCCTCCCCCATTCCTCATAACTCCACCAACTGCTCTTCCATTTCCAATCCCAAATTTCCCAACACCTACTCCACCACTGCCAAGCCCTTTGACTTGCCACATCCCAACACCGGGAGGATCGGTAACCAGAGAGGCTGCATCAGCCCTCGAAACCACAGTGGCGGGTATGACTGGTCTCAATATCAAAGCCTCGGTTAATTCCTTGGGAGAAGAAGACAAAGGTCAAGAAAAACAAGAGGAGGCAATGCAAGAGGGAGACTAGGCCAAAGAAGAAAGGGGAGAAGAAGAATACCAGAGAAAAGAGAGTAAAGAGGAATAGAGATAGGAACAAGAAGAGGGGCCCGATAAAGAGGTGACTCCAGGGTCCCAGAAATTGGATTCAATCCTTCAGATTACTCCACATAAGTCGGTCATTGCATCTAGTAGACCCACCTAGTCTACCAAAGAGATCAAGTCTAGGAGGAGAACCTACTCAGATGAAGATGAAGGGGAAAACATGGATGTAACATTCTTGGGGAAAGATTTTCATTGGGTAGAAGTCATATTACTAGCACAGACAATGCCCTATGTCACCCAGGACACTAGGGGACGTTGGAAGGCATAGGTTGTGGTCCCATCTTCCAGCACCTCTCAAGCCCAAACTACTTCAGAAGACTATACATTTGAAGAAGTAGATTTGGGGGAACCTACTAGGGAGGGGAGCAAGACACTAGCATCCTTAGGGCTCAAACATGCTCTAGGTTTTATGAGTAAAGATGAAGAGACCATAAAGGCCTTGACTGAACAAAATGAAGCCTTGAAGAGGTTCGCCCACAAAATGGTTGGTCCCATCGACCCTAACTGCCTAGAGGCCTCACTACAGGCAGTGTTGGATAAAAGAAATGCCCCAAACTTACCAGCAGGTCTAACTCCCTCCTTCATTAAAGAAAGTGCAGATTGGAAGGAGGATTTTGAGCAATAAGGGGAAGGAGCCACCAAGCAGATATTCAAACCTTACAGTGTTATCCTAATAGAGGCTATGAATTTGATAGATTTAATGACAGAGGATGGTGGCTTGGATTCAGAGACCAGAAAATGGAGATCCGCCCTCCAAGATTTACAGATCATCAAAAAAAATGCTTCCAGATCCTGGTAAAAATATATGAGGGCGAGGAGATGGACAAATTTGAGACATGGATTAAGCGCATGACCAATATAATTGATATTTATGAGAAATCTCAAGCTTCCATTTTGGATAAGCAGGAGGTATTGGAATGGGTAGAAGAAGTAGATATCTTCTTTACAGGGATTAGCCTGGACTTATACTGGGATGAAGATAAGGACATCTTACGACCATCCAAAGAGGTGATCCAACAATTCAAGGACATTATGGTAGGTATAGGGACTAAGGAATCCCTGCAATAGTTTTTCTATTCGAAGGAAGAAATGTTGAAGATGAGCAATCACGTAGAAGAAATCCAATTCTTTGCTTCCGAGCTAATTGCCTTTAAAGAAAAGTAGGAACGGGGGGTTAACAGGGCAAAGAGGAAAGAGATAAACTACGAGGAAATTCAAGAGATCATACAAAGGCTCTGGGCTGCCCACCCAGAGGTATTTCCAAATTGACCCATCAGACTACAAGCCAGTCTTGAAGAAGAAATCTCCAACACTTAAGATTTCCCTGAAGCAGTTTTTGGCCTTTCAGCCTTTCGGCCCCCGAAAGAATTCAACCCTTCGGCCTTTCGGCCTTCTAGGATTTTTGGCCTTTCAGCCTTCTAGATATTTCGGCCTCTTCGGCCTCCGACAAGTCTGAAATTTGGGCCAATGTCTGATGATAAAACACTTATAAATTTTGACACTGAAAATCTTCGGAGTTGAGGTCGGGGACCAAAAAAACTGGGTGTTTCCAGCAGGATCACATTTTTCCACACCAGTTGAACTCCAGATCTAATTGATGGTCAGCTTGAGTTCATTCTGAAAGAACTAAGGGTTCCCTATCAGTCTCCACCGTCAAATGAGCTTCCAGATGAAGATTCCAAGAAAGACTTCCAGAAACAAGAAGAAGACTCCGAGTTTTCTGAAGAAACCCCTTCTTCTTTTCTCTTTCTTCTTGGCAAGTTTGACCCTCCTTGCATGGGCAAACTGATTGTAAATGGGTTCATAGATCCATGCAAGTTATCTAGTGTCAGTTAAGAATAGTTTCCCTTCCAATAAAGTTTTAGTTTAAATCATTTTTTCTCTCTAATGCCCTAAATTTGGAATTCAGAGTTATGGATCAAATTCTATATATTGTAATCACAAAAGCAATGGAAAGGGTCAGATTCTTAATGCAATAAAGATATGCATTTGGTGCTTCATTCGTGGTGTGTGAATTGCTGCTACCTATGTGAAATTATTGAATGTATGCGTGCATTATTCATTATTTTCAGAGAGCCTCTTGTTTATTGTGCTTCGAATTCATGTTTTCTTTTAGTTGGAGTTTGTTTTTGTTTGCTTTACCTTGCTGTGACGAATGCATGGAAGAGATCATCTTTGGGCTTAACAATAAATCTATCTCGTGGGTGCGCACATCTTGGTGGCTTCGCGATTTGATCGATTTTGAATATCTTGCACGAGTGAATATGTCTTCTCTCCAAATGCTTGCATCCGTGGGGTAGTGAATTGTGACTTGGTCTGATTTATGCTTCGTGGGTTTACTCCAAATCTCTCCCATCATTCAATTCGCAAGGAAGGGTTTATAACGGTTTATGTCCGTAGGACTTCATTTTCAGTCATTTGCTTATCTCTCGTTACTCTACTCCCTACTCTCTTCGTCTCTTAAATTCTGAAAAAATCTAAACATCTTAAAAATACCAAAATTGCATTTATTTACAACACCCATATATGTTAAAACGGAAAATACCAAAAAGAACTAAAGTGTTTTGCAGTTTGATGTCTTGAACGTACTAGCAAAGGCCTCCTTGTGAACAATCACATTTATCTTCAACTGAGTAACCAAGCAGGTTGTGACCTGACCCCGGAGAACCTTGGGAATAACCCCATTATTCTTTCAAGAGAGGAAATCGAATCTCGAGATCCTAGCAACTTTGCTTGTGTCAAAACAATGCTCAACAGTAAGAGTGAGCTAGTGGGAATGTCTTGTTTATTGATAATAGTCTCTATCTATTCTGTAAGGGAGAGGAAAATTATTGTTCATCTTTTCTTCGATACATATCTTGTTAAGATTTTTTGGAATTATTTTTTTATATGATCCTATTAGTTAGGAGTTAAGAGTACTTATTATCAGGATATCTTGTTTAATTATATTGCTAATTTTAATATTTTATTTATTTATTTATTAAAAGTAAATATAAAGTTCATTACATGTAATTTATAATTTGAAAATAAATTACCTATTAATACTATTAATACTACCTACCACCTTCTGTCTAAAGAGGAAACCAGATGAAACATAGACATAATCAAAATAGAACCCACTAAACCCTAACAACCCATCTTCTGGCATATGATAACAAAATGGCGGTCTATCCTCCCAACCTGACACAGAGAAAAACTACAAGCCTGCTATCCAAAGAAATGTACATATAGCTACATGGAGAAACAAAATTGGGCTGGACACAAAATAAAACATACAAAAACTAAGTGAATTTGGAAGAGAAGAGAAAGGACAATGGGTGATGAACCACCCTTCCTCAGATCCAACGACCAATCCCACACCCACAACTACTCTGCCAATTTGAACTTGATCTGGTTCTTTTCAATCTGCTGTTTGGGTACACTAGGGACCACCCTAATTCACAGTCATGAAGATAATCGACTATATAGCCCCAATACTTTTTGGCTTCTGCTCTCCTCTCAATTTTTTTGTCCAATGCCCTCCAAAGCAACCAGGTGCACATGTCGAGGAAACCCAGACATATTAATCCAATACCCTCTGACAGCAACAAAATCATCACTCAACGACCCTTTCCACTTCAACTCTCGAACTAATTTCCAAACCCAATGCACAAAACATGGAAGGCATATTTGTGTTGGTCCTAAATTTGAATTTTGCCACCACAAAATTGATACCAAACAGAGCTCACCCATGAATGAGGGAGAAAGGGATATCAGTCGCAATACAATTTTCAGACTTTCCTCTAAAGTTGGTCCCCAAAACGACATTTGATGTTTGGTGGCTTTGAAATTGAAATTTGCTTCATTCTTGCAGAAAACTCCCTTTCATTGCAGAAACCTCAAAATCAACACTCAACACAACAGTGAAATCAAAATGACCTAAGAATTATCTTGAACTAGAAGTATTGGTCTGAAATCTCTCTGTTAAAATAATCAATGTACAAGCTCTGGATCTTGTGCGACGTCAGCCAAAATCAACCACGATACGCTGATATACCCATCAATCATGACCTCCTTATATTGGTTCCATCAAAACTTATGCCAAATTGGAGCCAAATTTGTCTGCAAATGACACAACCTTTTTTTTGACAAGGACTCCGCTAAGCAATTGTTCTCTATAAAAATGTGGGACACTTTGAAATTTTTTAAACAATAAAGTTTCTTTCAAATAATATTGATCATTTTGTCGAGACACCACACTTGTGCATGCCCATTTTCAATTGTGTTCATGATCACCTATGAATCCCATTCTAAATGTAACTATTCCACTCGTATTTTGGATGTTAGATCAAGGAACTGGATATGCAGTCAAAAATATGCACTTACCATTTTTTTTTAATTTATAAATGGTCATGTCAGTGCATATTTCAGGCTGTATAGACGCTGAACAAGCCATTTGAGCTTCAACATCATTATTTGTTCCTTCAACAAGCTTCTTAGTCTCTATTGCAAGGATGTTACCATCTAGTTTCTAGCCACACGCTGCCCCATCAAAATTTATCTTAATCTATCTATTATTGGGCTTAGTCCATTTTACCTCATTCGTACTACTAGAGACAAGATGAACCCTCAACTGCCCATTAACAAGCAAAAATTAAAATAAGGTCAATTATTGCTAATTTTGATGTTGTCTGTTCTAATTTGATTCATAATATTTATCTTGTGCTTTCCACTAATATTTTATGATTTGTTTGGATTAGTAAAAATATATAATATTTTTCAAGGTGAATATAGGAAGGTTACTAGATCCTCTATAAAATCATACTATTCCTTATCCTCTTTACAAGTTTGTGAGAAATCTAATAGGTTTGAAGAGGAAATGCAATAGCTAGTTGGGGATTCTAATGCTCAAGGTATGAGAAATTTGTGTAGGGTGAAAGTTCAAATGATAGAAATCTAATTTTCTACAAAGGATGATATCACTTCATTCCGTAAATTTTTTAATATTTCTTTATCTTCTTTCTTTGTGAGGTAGATTACTAAGTGTATGAGAAGTATGGTTTAGGAGTTAGGTAAATAGGTTATCAACTTCATTAAATTTAAGGAGAAGATGAAGAAGGTGGGGAGGTTAGGTGGTGATTGGTGTTGCTACTCTTTATTCATATGGTTGTTCATTTATCTTTTGTTCTTTGATGTTAGGCTAATGTAATTTTACATTGGTGATAGCTAGTTTTTGCTCCCACTTCTACTTTTG
>MU226593.1:1166906-1195452 GCA_018584345.1 Thuja plicata
TCATATTTTGCCACCTTAGTTTTATATATATATATATATATATATATATATATATATATATATATATATTGCCGATCTTCCGTCAGCCCCAAAATATTTGAGGGTCGCATTCCCAGCAAAGTTCTCACCAAGAATAGTCTTATCAGCTAATTAATACTTAATTCAATAATTCAGGTTAATATGTTAGAATATGTAGAAATATATATAAATAAAATAAGATACATATTATAAGAAACCATGAAAAATGAGATGGGTATACAAAGTTCATGAAGTTGAACAAAATTGAAATGGAATACAATGTGAATAAAGAGAATGTGATTGAGGGGCTCCCGAAGAAATTGGAGAATGGAGAAGAGGAGGCTAAGAAGAAATTGGAGGACGTGGGTTCGAAGCTGGTGGTTGTCTGATGGTCTGTGTTTGGTCATTGGTAAACATTTTTTAAAACCCTAATATTAGTTTCATTTCTATTAATTATAAGTTGGATTCGTCATTCGGCTGAATTCGGGCGCTATCAAAGTTTCTTGAAACAGTTGACACAACTGACAAGTTAATAAATGGTTAAGTTAATATGAAATTGTTAAGTTTAAGTTTTAATTTTAATTCTCCCCAAATGTACAAAATGCTGGTTTGAGATGCGGTTAAGAATCCAAAAATCTGGAAACCCTCATCCCATATTGATGAGCATATGTCTCCCCTGTGTGGGAAGGAAAAAGGAAAATGGAATCTGCAAATAGGTTAACAGGGGAGGGAAGAAAGCTGTACAGAATCCGCCGCACAGTAATGGAAATGCTTAAAGACCGCGGCTATGATGTTCATTACACTGAAATTAATATGACCGAAAGAGAATTCATTAATAAGTTTGGACAAAACCCAACAAGGAAAGACTTCACTATCATCAAATCCAGGAGGGCTGTCAAAGATGAGGTTAGGTTATTTATTTTGTTTTTTTTTATTTTTATTTCTGTCTTATAAGCTATTTTTAGTCTCGTAGACGTTAAAATTTTATCTATCTATTTATCTTGAACAGAATTTTTAACCGGCCTTAGTTTGTGAGGCTATGAATGAGAGAATCCATTTTCGCCTCCAGAGTCTTAAGAATATGATAGTGTAGATGTCTAAATTACAACGATTTGTAGAGACATGGTATGCTTTTTTTTGGATTAGATCATGTAGATTTTTTTTTGTCACTTTTCATGCTATCTGTCCTGAAATTAAGACAACAAAAAATGTACATAGTCTATTTTCTTTTCTTGTTATCTATCCTGATGATAGATGGTAGATTATAGCATTTGAGCTGAAACATTGGCAACAGAAAAATCTACATGGTTGAATTCTCTTCTCTTACTATCTACCCTTCCCTTGATGAGGGATCATAGTTTTGAAGGAAAAGTTGGAACAAAAAAATCTACACGATCTAATTCAAAAAAAAGGCATATTGATCATTATGTATTTAGGAAACTTAATAAATTTGAATATGATATGTTTATGATTTTTTTTTCTTAAAAGTTGAAATATTGTATTTATTAGAACTATTGGGTTTAAAATTATAAAATTTTGCAGTTAAATTATAACTATTATATTGAGAGGTTTATGTGTTGTAGCATTGTGCTTTGCTGTAGTAAAGCTATCAGTTTTATTGTTTCTTTCTGTTTTCTTTTATATGAAATTTGTGGTCCTTTCAAAAATCTTTCTTTTTATTTTATGTCAAAATTTTTATAAATTAAAAAATATCAAATATATAAATTTTTGTCAACTATGCAATCAACATATTTTTCACTGTTAACATCTGAACTAACTAATTATGTCTATGCTGTTCTTTTTCTTTCTTTTTTAAAATTATATACTATCAACACATTTTTGACTAAAAACATCTAAACTAATTATAACCATACTATTCTTTTCTTCCTTTAATTTTTTTAAAATTATATATATTCAACACTTTTTCTAATGTAAACATTTAGTCTTTTTCTTCCTATTTTTGTTTGGGAAGGTATAGATATGTTTGGTAGATTATATCTTCAATCAGGCTATTATTTTGGTCATATTTTCTCTGCTAAAATATAAATATGCTTCTAAGATTGCATCTTCAATCAGTCTTTTCCATCTCTTAAATTTGAGTAAGAGTTCCTTAAGTAGAGTTTGTTTCTCTTAAATTTGAGTAAGAGTTCCTTATCTAGAGTTTGTTTCTCTTAAATTTAAGTAAGAGTTCCTTAACTAGAGTTTGTTTATGTTAAAATTTCTCAGAATAATGAAATCTTTTCTCTCTTAAATTTGAATAAGAGTTCCTTACCTAGAGTTTGTTTCTGTTAAAATTTCTCAGAATAATGAAATCTTTTCTCTGGAAAAATAATTCTGGTATTGGCAGATAATTGTGCTGTTCCCTGAGGAGGAAAAGCTTGGAATGTCCACCATAAAAGAATACTACTTAAATCTGGAAAAGGCCAAAATAAAATGGGCAATTGTTGTGGTTAAGCTGGGTACCTCTCCCATGGCCAGAAAAGCAGTTTTGAATCAAATTAACTATAACATTGAAATCTTCAATGTAAGTTGTAGCTAAACTAACAGAAATTATTATTCTATTCTTGAAAAATTTAAAATCTACTCGTCCTTTTAATAGGCTTATATGAATATTGGAAGCTAGATAATCTTTATTCTTAGTATAGATATCTTATTATTTGATTGCATACATTTTTCATTCAAATTTAGAAACATTTCAAATTAGATATTTCATTTCGAGAAATGTCTAAAAATATTGAAATTTTCAGTCTAATAATATTTTTAAATATTTTTAAAGTTGACTATATTTAATTTTTTCATAAAATACTTATGTAATCAAATTTAAAAGCATACAATAAATTAAAAATTAATGTACAGCAGGCAGCTTTCAGATAAGAGGAAAGTTTTAGTTTTATTTATTATTTATGGAAGTTTAATTTTAAAGTTAGACAATCTATTTCGTCTGTTGTTTTGGTGTGGGGCTATCTCTTATAAATGCTGAAATTTTGGGTTGACCCTAATACCTTATGGTTCTTTATTGTTCAATTGATTTGGTCTTAAGACCCCTTTTTTCATACGATATTTAATAGTTTATTACTATAAACATGTTATTATATTAATTACAATTTATATTATATAAATTTATCTTAGTTTATACAAGATTACAATTTAAATAATAAACTATATAATTGAACATAATATATATTTATTTATATTCATGTTTATTTTAAATTTTATTTTATATTAATTATACATTATGTAAAAAAATCACATGAATTCATTTTTATTTATAATAATAATTTTTTCTTAAATAAAATATTAATGTAAAATTATTCATATGTAATTTGCACAAATCAATTGAATCTAGAATAAATCAATTTTTAATTAAAATTAATAATTTCACTTTATATGACCTAAATTAAAATGACAAGTAAAATTAGTCACTCTAATTAATATATTTTGCCTTCAGCCGTTTATTGACCAAAGAAAATAAAATAAAATCTAAAAGCATATAAAATAGAGAGTCTTCTATCTTAAAAAAACCTGAAAATTTTGAAAAATTAAGAAAATCGTCCTTATAATTCTTGAACACATACAAAATTCAATAGTAATTATAGTTATTTTAGTCTGTGCTAACTCTTATATCTGTATACACAGGAAACAGAATTGCTCATTAACATTAGCAGGCATACATTGGTTCCCACACATCAAGTTCTTACAACTGAAGAAAAGAGGACATTGTTGGACCGTTACACACTAAAAGAAACACAGGTAAACTAGTCTGCTATCCAAAATTATTTTTTAGTTAATTAATTCATTTTTGGAAATCAGTTGGTATACAATTCCATTTGCTTGTATTAAATAATGTTTATGTTATTCTATTCTTCTTTCCTTTATATGTGTGGAAAAGTGTTTTTGATTAAATAGGTAGGAATTTTGAAAGGATTTAGATCATTTTACAAGCTAAAAGATTATATTTATGGAGAAAATTGTTATACAATTTAGTATTTTCATATATATTGGGATGTGAATTAATGTAGTCTCATTGTATTGTTGTGCTTAGCTTCCAAGGATACAAAAAAGCGATGCAATGGCAAGATATTTAGGGTTAGTACGTGGTCAAGTGGTGAAGATCATTCGACCCAGTGAAACAGCAGGAAGATATGTGACTTATCGTTATGTTATTTGATTTTATATTTTCACAATTGAATTCTACCCTTTTCAATTGAAACAACTAAATTTGATGGTTCTATGGTTAAAAATTTAATAAATATATAATAATAAAATCCATATTTGATGCATGACCTTTTCAAACATAAAATATATTATTAAATTATCTTTTCTTGAAGTGATTTACCAACCAATGAAAGATTTTCATTATATTATTTTTTTAGAAATAAACATACTATGTGAGTGGATGGATTTTTAAATAAATTTTATTTTTTCAAAATCATTTAAGAAAGAATATTGTTCTAAAAAATAAATTAAAATATTATTCTTTCGCTTCTAATTAATTAAATCAATTAATAATTTAGTAAATTAGACTATTTTGTATTCATCTAAAATAAATATAAACTATTCACTAGTTACCTAAATATTTTTTATTGTTTAGTTAAATATTGTTTGTAATGTTTATTTGCATTTTTTTAAAATATATTTGAAAAAAATATAAAATATATATATATTATTTTTTCTAAATAATTGATTTTTAAATAGTTTAAAAAATTTAATTGATAAATATTCATTATGAACTAGTAGGTTCATATTTTATTTTTATATTAATATTTAAAGTTGATTATTTATTTTTAAAGTAATAAAAAGTACTTATACATCTAATAAATACTTTGTAAATATATCTATTTAATTGTAAAATCTTATCTTAAATTTGATATGTTGAAATTAAGGGTTTTTTTTTAAAAAAAAAATTGTACTTAATTTTCTATATTTTTTTTTGTTCTAGTAGATATTTAATTGTTAAAATCGATACTTTAATTCAATTCATGTTTATTAATTTTTTAACTATAATTAATAAACTAAAAAATATCTAAAATTAACAAATCAAAATATTTTTAATTATTTAATAATTATTATACATTAATACACTTGAAACTTAGTATGAAAATTTGGATTAATTTATTGATCCAAACAATTGCTAAATGTAAATTATTTCCAACATTTTGAAAATGAGGATTATAATCAATTTTATGCTAATTTTATTATTCTCTCCATGTTTAATGTTTGTGTCGAGAATCCCTCTTGCTGTTAATTATATTATTTTCCTAAAAATAAACAAAACATTCAATTTGATGAATTTTCTAAATCAATATTGAAAAAATGTTTAATGAAAGAGTTTTATGAATGTTATTATATTTGAAAAATATCGTTATAAAGTGTAATGCCCCACCAAGGAATCTCCAACGACACAAGCCGAGAAACATATAATAATTCTTTTGAAACATTTTAGGATGACTTAACAACTTCAACCCAAGGAGACTACACAACATGTCGAACAAGAACGAAGACATGGACTCACACTTAGGAACAACAACACTAGACCTTGCCAACACACAAGCAAGTTGGTGATAGCTAAAGAGTAATAACATGAAACCACTCACCACAAAAAAATGCCACAATCCACATCTAATTGTCTGACCAACTCAAGCCCAACAACCCTTGACACATGCAAGAGGTCACTAGCTCAATTTCAAGCATATGACAAGTGAAATACTAAGATTCCTAAATGTCAACCCACTAAAGAGTAAGGCTCGAGACACCTTAGGGGTGATAAAAAAAGGGCTTTGACCCTTACAAGACTTCACAAGATGATATAAGAGTTCTCTCGACAAACTTGACTGTCTCCTCGACACTAGGTGCAATAGATAAGAGCACACAAACTAATATAATTGACACCACAATCTAATTGGATACACAAATGTACCCCCTTAAAGGTTCTCCAAACACTTCAGTACCCAACATGAGGAACTTCAACAAATAAGTTTCACCTATTTGAGGACCCAAAAACCCTATAGATCAAAAGTCGAGGACATTAGCGCCCCAAGTGGACTTGGGTACCCAAATGTGACACTAATATGAAAAAGGGACATTAATTTAATGCATTTGTGTCCCCTACATGCGCTTGTGTCTTTTAGGCATGCTAGAGTCCAATATGGGCACAACTGTCCTTGGCAAATTGGCACCCACATTGTCATTCTCTGAATGTGCATCTATCATGACTAGTGAGCGGACCAAAGGCATATTTTGGTCATTAAAACATCACAAATGCATTGGAAAAAACCAAAGGTGCTTACGAATCTCCATGAACATAAAAAACCACCAGAAAGACTCAGGGAAGGAGAAAGAAGAATGAATCCACAAGATACCAGACGACGTTGACACAGAAAAGGAGAGGATGGGGAGGTGTGTAATGACCTCATCAACATCCTAAACTCTTTACCAAAACTTAATTGAGAAAGTACATGAGAAAACAAAACTAAAACATATCTACAACACTTTATAAGATGCTCTAAGAGATCTCTGACTATCCTAGAAATATCACAACATGACATAGTTTGACAATATAAGTTAGGTTGGTGCCATGAGGGACCTACAACACCCTCCAAGATGATACTAAAGCACACTAGGCTCATTTTCAACCCTGAATAAGTTTCCTACAAACATATAGCTTAACTAAACATGAGAATCATGCTCAATATACAAAGCAATCATGCTTAGCTACAACATTGTGTCGCACAATCAAATCATCTACAGTATCATCATTCAATATCACTTACAATTACATCCATCTTGAAAGGGAAATAAAATATATATGTTTATGTAATTATATCATTTGAGGAATCAATGTCATTTGAGGATTTAATGTCTAACAAATATACAAATTACATGAATTCAAACAATAAGAACATGAAGGGAAAGCATGAGAAGGATCCAAACCCCAATGTTGGTATACATGCCACCTGACCATATGCAAAACCAAATGGTCCATTCCCTCTGTGGTGGAAGATAGTCACAAAGGCAACAAATACTCACACACACAAGACAAAGATTAGAGATATAATGCTAATCTTGCAAAATGCATAGCATCAAGCATGAAAATACATAACATCCAAGCACAAGGTGTCACACAATATACAAGGCCAATCATACATGGCAATAACATAATCATCAATAACTCAACACCTCTCTCAAATAGATGAGGAAACCCAATCATACAATTCCAACCCTCCTCCTCGAGGAGTGGATATGTTTTCCCAAGGCATCCTTAGTCTTTATGAGCACTCGAGGCATTCAAGTTCATCTATCAATTTAGTTGATTTTATTACCCATGTACGTCATTAGTATTCACTTGATTAACTCCTCACACTGTGATGTATCAACCTTGAAATAATAAAGAGGTACTATTGATAAAAGGTTACTATTGATACATGAGTGCAAGGGGTTGCAACGGGGTGATATTTTGTGCACTTTGTTTTCCCTAGTAGGCAACCTTATTTTATGAGATCATTTTAGTATAACTATAGATTATGATGTATTCTAAGATTTTGATAGTTGTTGAGTTAAACTTAGTTCTTTGTTGGTGATACTCTTTGTGAGAAGCTTGCTTTGCAAGTATATTGCAACATAATGTTAATTTTTTAAAATATTGGGTAGCTTTTGGAGCATGGGGTTTTTCTCCCAAAAGGGTTTTCCCCTCAAAAATCATTGTGTGGTGGTATGCATACTATTTGTGTTAAGTTTTGTAACTATTGTAAAGGCAAAATTAGTTTGCATAATCCTCCTCTCAAGGTTAGTGTAGGAAGTTTTTCTACAACCTTAGCTTCCTTATAGTTTACAATCACTCAAGGAAATCAAGGGGCAACCATTAACTTAGTTGAATTTATTACCCATGTATCATTACTTATCACTTGATTCACTAACTCCTCACACAGTGATCAAGCCTACAAGCTGCTTTGGGTTGAGGAGACGTTGGGAGTCACTCCTGTCATCAAATTTAATACCTACTCTAGGCTCATCATGTTCCAATGAACGTATAATTAAAATCAAGACTAAATCGCAATACGAGTCAAAATTTCACAAAGCAAAAACATAAAATAAAATGGGATCTAAATTCATCTAAATCAAAATTTCATATACTAAATCCATCAAAATTTCACGAAAAATCCACTTTTAAACGATTTCCAACTTTCATATAAATCTAGGGAAATATTGAGATCCACTGTTAGAATTAAATCAAGAACACATAAAATCAAGAATTTAAAAATTAAAATAACCATTTTGGTCCTAGGTGCCCAACACCTCAATTCCATCACAAAATCAACACTTCATCCATTCAATCAAAATTTGGGCATGGTAAGGGTATAAATTAGAAATTTCATAAACTTTCTTCATAATGAATGAACTACTCATCCAAATAAGTTGTCACAAACAAGGAAAATGCATCTTTTGTTCATATAATTCATTTAAAAGAAATTAGAAATGAAAAGAAGAGGAAATGAGGGAGACCTAAGATTCCAATGTTAAGTTTGCCTTGAATTTGAAACCAAAAATTCTCCAAAGCATTAAACAAGAGAGAAAATCAATGGAGCAATATAAACTCCTATCTATTCATATCTTGATGCAACAAATATCATTTAGATCCACCTAGAAATGAATTCACAATCTCAATTTAAATACAAGCAAAAGAGCACTTTTCCCAAGCTCTCAAAACTTAAAAGATTGGCTACCTATCAAAATGAGTAGCTTCCCCTCTATAAAAACCAATTGTCTTTGAAATTAAATAATCAAATAAATCAATAATTAACACTTTAATCCCTAAATATCCAAATTCAACCCCAATAATAAAACGCGATTGAACGAGCGGTATAAATAAACCACATGCAAATTCTCAAAACATTAAATACCCATATAAAACCACAAATCAATATCAACATAAACCCCCAAATACTCTTCTTGGGCTGATCTTGTAGTAGATTAAGGGTTTTGGAATGTTACATGTTGTCAATTGAATTTTATGCAATTTCACATTACATGAGCCCCTCTCTTTAGTTGTAAATAAAGAAAATTGTGAGCCTTAAACCTTAATCTTGATGCGACAACCATCTTTGCCACCTTCCGTGCTTAACTTCCCAATCGTTAATCTTGGAAGACACTCAAATGTGTGCACCATGCAAACACATCAATGCACTGCACTATTATCATGTGGCTGAGTTGGCCATTAGAATGGTACACTTGCTGAATTTTGCAATGTGACACTCTTGTGGGACTCCGCCAATGTTGGGGACGACTGGTAGTTCAATAAAACATTCCCTTTTGCTTCATTCTTACTTTTTCTAAATTATTCTTACTCTCTTGCACTCTCTGAACTTTTCTTTCACTCTCAACACTTCATCTTTCACCATTATCTTAGTGCACTAGCTTTCTTTACACTCATAGTAGCTTCACCACCTTAAAGGTTGTTGTTTCTCTTCACTCCAACAAGTTCCATTACTTCTACTTTTGATGGAGGGTAAATCTTTGGGTTCACATTTGTCTATTCTCTTTATTATTGACATACCATTCATATTTCACTTGTGTCTATTTACCTATTTGTCTACAATCTCATTTAAAGGTATTTTGTGGAGGTGGAAACACCACATTGGTGGTTTGACTGAGAGAAAACTCTTAACACAACCGCCCCAACATTTTGCTTCAATCTTATGTATATAGGTTCAACTAGAGAAGTTTTCCACCTTTTTTGGAGCTTCATTTCATGGTCATCGGTGATATTCATTAACTCTTTCCCTGTGATTTTATCCCTCTAATTCTTTCCAGTATTTATCGCCTTTTTACTTTCATGATATTTAAAATTTAGAGTAGGATATATAGGTTAGTCAATACCTTACTATGGTAACTTTTGTAAGGTGTTTGTATAGAATGCTAGCATGCCTCACTATCTTCCTAGACCCAAGTGCTCATTCTAGTAAGAGAGATTGCAGAGATCCCTAAAAATTCTATTATTTTGGTTTCTAAAGTCCAAATCATTTAGTTAATTTGTATAATTGATTAAACATGCATTTCTCTAAAACATCAAACAAGCTTAGAGGTCATAATTACTTGAGGGTTTGTTCTGAGTGGAGAGTTGAGGCTAAAAACCTTGAGGGATTTGGTTACCCTTCATAGTGATTGTTGATCCTAAAATTTATGTTAAAAAAGATTACAAATGTTATGGGAAGTTTAATGTCTGAGGGAATTGATGTGGGTCATTAAACAACCTTTGGGATTGATGAGTCCACTCTTCATAAATGATTTTTAGGAAAAGGGGAAGAAGTGTTGAAAGTAAATCTAAGTCTAAGGTGATGCGCCAGAAAATGATAAATCTAAACGATCTCTTAGTAATTCCAGACTCAATATGATATATCAAAAAATATGCATAATCTCTATAAGATGAGCATAGTGTACCATTATTCCTTCATTGTTGAAATGCGAACAAAGTAAAAAATAGTAAAATGTTCATATTATTTATTGGGATTATTTACAAAATCTCAAAGGTAATGCAAATTTTCTACCATATTTCTTATACATCTATCAATATTTTAGTATTTAATAATGACATGATATTATTTTATGCATTTGACTACCCTTAAACTAGAAGAGTCAAAAGCATGATTTAGCCTATGAAGTATCTTGCTTAAAATAATAAGATTTAGAATCAAGGCAAACAATCAACTCATTTGACATGGAACCTCCATATATTCAATAATCATAATAGTATCGAAAAGGCTTCAAAAGCACGGTTGAACATAAAATGACATGAACTTAACTAAAAATTAAAGTTTGAGCCAATATAGTTTTATATAGAAGAACACTGAATTGACATAGTCTTTCTAAATTTTAGAACCCTTACTACTAAGTCCCCCCTTTTCCTTTAGAACTAGCCCACTTATAATAATTTTCCCATTTTACATCAAAACCAAAAGCCTGCCACTTCCTAGAAATAAATTCATGATGTAGTTAGAACTGGAACATATGCAACTATATGGTTGCATTTCACCCAACTATGATTGGATAGATTCCCTTAACTTGATCTTGTTAATATGTTGCTTAACAACTTGGAATTGGCATTTATATTCACAAGGCCAATCTAGGACACATGTCTCACGGGCGAGTGCTTCCGCCAATCTCATTTTCCCTCTCGTTCAAAACTTTTGTGGGCACAACACTTGGAACAACCGCTTGAAGAGGGGGCCCTAAAAAGAAAAGAGTAACCACTAGCAGGTGTCAATCACAAGGTATATCAAAATTATTCAAAATCGCAAAAAGAGAAAAACACTTACTATAGTATTATTGATCATTTTTTCTCACCATCGGATCGTCAAACCATTCTTTCCTCACAGGGTTCTCATTGAGAAAATATGCAGAGCTAATCAATGAGAAATGATGCAGAACAAGTATTTTGGTGTAACATTCCTCATGC
This sequence comes from Thuja plicata, assembly GCA_018584345.1. NCBI lineage: Eukaryota > Viridiplantae > Streptophyta > Pinopsida > Cupressales > Cupressaceae > Thuja > Thuja plicata. The sequence continues at coordinate 1,178,374 of MU226593.1, forward strand.
TACACCGATATGATCATGCAGTGCTTTAGTGGGACCAAAAGTTGTATTTCGGTGAGACGTGTCTATGGTCTCACCAAAATCCTAAACAAAATGTTCGTCAGGTTTCAAGGTTAGATATCAGCACAACAGGTTTGGGTATCTCCAATGATTGTTATCAGCGTAGCTATCATTGTTGAAAGAGAATAAAAATTGGCATCTGATGTTCCAATGGGATGTCATTAGTAGAGGTCTTGTTGATGATGGTTGATATCAGTGTATCAGGGGTGACTATTTTGTCTATTTTGATGGCTGATGTTTTCCTAGTAAAAACATTGATAGATGTATCATGGATAGCGATGAGCAGAGAACTAGTGTTGGGTGATCATCAATGAATCTTCTTGAGGGTCTCGTTGACATGTGTTATCAATGGAGCTAGGCATTCGACGGAGTGTTGTTAGATCTCATTGATGTGATTTCCCCATTGATAGTGCAATTTCAAGGAAGTTTCTGCCAGTCTCATTGATGAACTTTTTTTTATGAGGTTTCTTGATCATCCAACAATTTTTGTGCTTCATCAATGAGCTCCTTTCATTAATAAGTGCTATTGATACAGTCTACTGAGAGGCGAACATGTGGAAGATATCAGGTAAAGGAACTATTAGATGATGCTGGAATTGGCTACTACTGATGCGGATGGCATTCATGTTTTGTCACTGAAGTCAACATATGTTTATGAGAATAGACTAGTTTTTATTATTCTATGACGACTGACAGAAGTGTACGGATACTCTACGGATGAATTAGAATGACTGAAGATGGGGATATGAACAAGGATGTATGATGATCTTATTTCTAAGGTTGCTTGGCTTAATATTACATATTGGATGAGTTAAAAATTTTTTGGTAAAGACTGGTTTCTGGACTATGACAATGATGATTGACAGAGTGAGTCTCTGTGTTTTGAGTATATATTACAGGCGATGATGATTCAGGTTATATGCACTTAAGGGATGACAGAATACATGTTCAATAATATTTTTGATGTGTCGCAAGTCGTATGAGTGATGATGACGCCAGGTGTGGCATGTATTCTGGAGGAGACCTATGTGGGGCCGACTTTAGAGATGTAGCATGTATTGTGGATTGAGAGAGTGGATTGCGGATCTTGGATTCTATATGATGTATTATATTTGATTTATACTTGTTTTAGATACCATGTGTATCTTAGTAAGGGGTTAAATGTTTATTTGTATATTAGGAAAGCTTAATTGGCTGACCTAATCAAATATTGTAATAGGGTATATGAGAGATCTTTTATTTTGAAAAGATATGGGTGAGAGAGAGTATGTATGTATGTGTATGAAGAGAAGGTGATTGACAGAGAATATACAAATCTTGATTGACTATTGGATGTAGAGTAGAGGATATGTTCATTGTACTTCATTGGAACTGACCAAGCAAAGAGTTGCTATCAGACAGTTCACTGGATTGTATATTTTTTATATACACTTGTTTGGATTGTAAATCCTTGTGGGTGGATTTGACCTTCTTTGGGAGGTGTGCCTAGGAAGTGATCCCATTGTTACTCTTGACTCCTAATAGGGTCTTTCCTTTAACGAGGACTATGTACTGTAATGTCGTAATAAGATCCTAAAAGAGCTAAATCTTTTAATAGGGATACTATACTCTTAGTACATCATTCATGGGTGCTAATTCCCACCGAGGTTTTACCTTTAACAGGGTTTCCTCAAAAATAAAGGATTGTGTTATTGTGTTGGCATTTACTGTGTTATCATTTGATGTGAAGTTTTGGTTTATAAAGTTTAATATTTAATAGTCTGTCTCACAACTGATTCACCCCCCCTCTCACTTATGTTGGTGGACTATTATTCCTAACAATTGGTATTAGAGCTACTGGTCATTAGAGAGAAAGCTTAACATCTTAAGGTGATCCTGAAGATGACTTACTATAGGAAGGATACTCCAAAGCTTGATCCTGACAACTTTGACAGTTGGAAGAACAAGATGAGAACACATTTGCTATGCTTGGAAATCGACTACTAGATGATTACTTTAAGAAAGGAATAGATGAACGATGAGGATGAATTAGATAAAGCTAGTGAAGATGAATGAAGTCATTTTCATGTAACATGGTTGCAAGGGAATAATTGATCAGTTCACTTTCTAAAGGTGAATTCATAGAGGTAAAAGAATTGGATTCTGCACATAAAATCTGGACAAGATTGGAAGCATTGTATGAAGGAGATAAGTATACAAAATAGTTGAAGTTAAAAAACTAGAAGGCAAAGATGGAAACATTGAAAATGAAAGATGATGAGAACATTAGTGCATATTCACAGAGAATTAATGAAGTTCTTATTGGCATAAGGAACTCTGGAGGTACTTACAGTGAAGAAGATGTGATTGCAAAAATTCTAAGATCCCTGACGCCTGCATACAAAACTAAAGTACAAGCTATAGAAGAGATTATACCTTTGACACCTAACTTCAATAGAGAGATGTTGATTGGGAAACTTACTACCTTTGAGGCCACTGAATTGGGAGATTCTCTACCTAAAGCTGAGTCAGCATCCAAGGCGACTGTGCATAGAAACAAAAAGACCTTTTCAGGAATTTATAGCACCAGCAATAGTGACTTGAGAGAAGAACTTGGATATTATATTCGATGAATGGGAACATATACAAGAAGAAGAAAGAAAGATAGATGCATTTTTGGCCCTGATCGCTAGAAGAAAAAAGAGAGGTAAGGGTAAATTTGAAGGAAAGTTACCTTTGAAATGTTTTTCATGCAACAAGATAGGTCATTTTGCATCTCGATGTCCTCCAAGGGTTCCAAGGCACAAACCTAAGTTTTACAAATATAAGTATCCAAAAGACATGAAATGTTATTATGCTAGTGAAGGTGTTTCAGATGATGAAGTTGTTGACTATGATGAGATTGGATTTATTTCTATTAAGGATGATGAACGTTCACATGAAGAAAAATCCTTAGTATCATGTGTTAAAAATAAATCTGAATGGGTTATTGATAGTGGTTGTTCACATCATATTACTGGAGATAAAAATAAGTTTGTTAGTCTGAAAAGATAGGATAGTGGTGTTGTAAGATCTGGTGACAATACTCCTAAGCTTATCATTCAAGTTGGATCTATTTCTCTGGATGGAAAAACTAATACTGGTAATGTATTGCTTGTTGATGGACTTAAGAATAATTTATTGACTGTTGGGAAGCTAGTGGACAAGGGTTATCAACTGAAATTCATTGATGGGAAATGTTCTATCAGAAGTAAGGCAGGAGACTTGATCGCATATGGTACTAAATCTAGAGGCAATGTATTTGAATTGAATACATTGTAGGCTTCTTATTTTATTGTGAAGGTTGATGATAGTTAGCTATGGCATAGAATATTTTGTCATGTTAACTTTGATAATATTGTGAAGGCAAGTATGACTAATGCAGTAAGAGATCTACCTAAGATTGTGAAACCATCTAACACTATGTGTAGAGAGTGTGTTATGGGGACCCAGACTAGAAACAACTTTAAAAGAAAATCTTACTCTACGAAAGGGAAGTTGGTTCTGGTGCATACATATCTATGTGGTCCTACAAGAAAAAGATCTTACTATGGTGAGAGGTATTTTATATTGTTTTTTGATGATTTTTCTAGGATGATGTGGGTTACATACTTAAGAGATAAATTTGAGGCATTTGATAAATTCAAGATATTCAAAGAAAAAGTTGAGAATGAATCAAGTTTTAAGATAAAATGTTTGAGATCAGATAGAGGTGGTGAATTTACTTTAGACTTGTTTAATACCTGCTACGAAGAGAATGGAATATAATGACAAACATCTTCTCCTAGAACACCACAATAGAATGTGATAGGAACTAAATGGGTTTTCAAAAAAAAAATGGACGAGGAAGGAACATTGGTAAGAAATAAATCTAGACTGATTTGTAAGGGCTACTTGCAACAAGAAGGCATAGACTTTGAAGAGACATTTGCTCATGTTTCTAGGTTAGAATTTGTGAGGCTATTTCTTGCTTATGCTACACATAAAGACTTTAAGGTATATAAGATGGATGTGAAATATGCATTTCTGAATGGGGATTTGGAGGAAGAGGTATACATAGACCAACCTGACAGATTTCCTTTGACAGAAGATGAAGACATGGTCTATAAATTGAAGAAAGCATTGTATGGACTGAAACAAGCACTAAGAGCATGGTATGCAAGACTAGACATGTATCTTCTTCATCTTGGTTTCAGAAAAGGTAATGCAGACAATAATTTATACTTAAGAACTGGTGAAGATGGAATTCTAATCATACAAGTTTTTTTTGATGATATTTTTTTTGGAGGCAATAATGAAATGAGTAAAATATTCTCTAAAGAGATGGAAAATGAATTTGAATTGTAAATGATTGGTGAAATGAACTTTTTTCTTGGTTTGGAAATTAATCAGAATAAGAATGGTATTTTTTATATCTCAGACCAATTATCTTAAGGAGATGTTGAAGAAATTTGGAATGGAAGACTGTAAACCTGTTGGGAAACCTATGGCGACTTGTTATAAACTTACTCATAATGATGAAACTCAAAGTGTCTTTCAGACAAAGTACAGATCAATGATTGGAGGTATAAATATCTAACTCACACTAGACCAGATATTTCCAATGCAGTTGCAATTGTGGCAAGATATCAAGAAGATCCTAAAGAGGCACACCTTGATGTTGTGAAATAATTTTTAGATATTTGAAAGGAACAATAGAGTATGGATTATGGTATGAAAAATATGATGACTTTATTTTACATGCTTATACTGATGTTGATTGGGCAGGTAGTGTGGATGACAGGAAGAGTACAAGTGGAGGAGCGGTTTTCCTTGGAAAAGGGATGCTTTCTTGGTTAAGTGAGAAGCACGATTGTATAGCCTAGTCTACTGTTGAATCTGAGTATGTTGTTGCTGCTATAAATTGTACACAATTTGTTTGGATGAAACAAATGTTGAAGGACATTGGAATATTTTTTGAAGAGCCAATGGTTATCCATTGTGATAACACTAGCACAATGAATATGTCAAAGAATCTTGTAATGCATTTAAAGACTAAACATATTTCTATTAAGTGTCAATTCTTGAGAGACAAGGTAGTAGAGAAGGAGATTAAATTGGAGTATGTTAGAACAAAGGAACAAATAGCAGATATTTATATTAAACATTTGCCAAAATATGTTTTTGGGTATCTCAGAAGCATGCTTGGGGTGAGAAACCCTCCCTGTGGTAATTAATTGATGCAGGTATGCATCAGTCCAGTGGATTTCAGAGCTATATCATTTTCTGGACTTGATGTATGGATTGACTCCTCAGGAGGAGTGATCGCAGGAACACTATAGAACATATTTGGGTGATTTTGCACTTGGGTGTTATAGACATGAAGATTTGAAAAAGATACACATTGCAAAATTTGATAAAGAGTTATGGCACCCTTTGCCATTGTTTTCAAAGGGGGAGAGCTTCTATGACAAAATCATTACTATTTTAGGGAGATTTGTGTTGAGGATATTAAGAAGATTGTATTGAGAGAGAGCACTTTTTGGGTTGATGGATTTTCCCATATGTTTCCATCAATGCCAAAGGGGGAGATTGTTGGATGATGTTGGAATTGGCTACTGCTGATTTTTTTTGGCATTCATGTTTTGTCACTGATATTAACATATGTTTCTGCAGTCATAGATCATTTGTAAGGTTCTCATTTCTAGAATTCTAAATTTTTTGCCTAATCTGATTTCTCCCCAACATAATGGCTTTGTTCCAGGGAGACAGGTCCTGGATTCCATCATTTTTGTCCATGAGAACATTCATTCCTTAGAAGCTTCCAAAAAATAAGGGTTCTTGATGAAGTTGGATTTTTCGAAAGCCTATGACAGAGTTGATTAGTCCTTTCTTTCTAATATTTTATTGTCTTTTGGTTTTGATAAGGTTGTGGTTAGATTGATTATGCAACTGGTTACTATTGTCTCCTCCTCTATCATTGTTAATGGAGGCTCTTCTAAATTATTTCATCCCTTTAGAGGTTTGAGGCAAGGAGACCCTATATCTCCTATCCTTTTTTCTATCATGGTGGAAAGTCTTGGGAGATATATTAATAGTCTGGTGATTAAAGGTCAGATAATTGGCCTCCAGCCTTCTTCTGCAAGACAAAAGTGGTTGCATGAACAATTTGTTGATGACACCATCATGATGGGGGAAGCCTTAGTTAAAGACGAAAGGAACATGAAAAAGGCTCTGAATATCTATACTAATGCTTCAGGACAATAAATAAACTGGGAGAAAATCTCCTTATATTTTAGTAATACTCCTAAAGAAAGACAAATAAAAATATCTACTATCCTTGGATGCAAGATATGGATGCTTCCTGCCTCTTATTTGGGACTTCCATTATGTTTGAAACCTTATGATTCTTTTTGGAATGGCATCTTAGACAGATTTCACCATAAATTGGCTGGCTAGGAAGGACCGACTTTGAGCCAAGATGGAAAAGTTCAACTTCTGAAATCCACTCTCCAAAACCTTCCTATGTACGCTCTTAGTCTCTTCAAAATTCCTCATAAGTATGCTAATTTGATAGAAAAAATCCAAAAAAGATTCCTTTGGTCTAGTGTTGAAGAGAAGAAAAGGCTCATCCTTGTTGCTTGGGCTGTGGTATGTAAACCGAAGAAACATGGAGCACTAGGTATAAGAAGCATTAAAAACACTAATAAGGCTCTGCTGACTAAACAATGCTGGAGAATATTTGAAGAGGAAAATGAATGGAACACTATCCTAAAGAGTAAATATCATCTTAACTCCTTAAATGACACCTTAAGGAATCCTATGGATATCCAAGGTTCCTTCATTTGGAATAGTATATGTAAAGGAAAGAACTTGGTTAGGAAGGGGGTTAGATGGAAGCTGGGAGATGGCAAGAAGATTAATTTTTGGAATGACAGATGGCTGAAGGAAATATCCCTTAGTGAAAATCAGGAATGGTTATCTGGCATTCAGGACTGTAAAGAGATAATTGGGGAATTGGTGGCAGATTATTGGATCAATGAGGACTAGATAGACTTGGGTCCTATTGATGAAAAATTCAAAACAGTGAATAAGAAACTTAATCACTATCTCTAAAGAGAAAATGAGTAGGACACCTTGATTTGGGGTCCTGAGGAAAATGAAAAATTATATGTTTCCTCTGCTTCAGCCCTTCTCTCTACCCAGGAAGACCGTCCCTTCTACTCTTAGGTATATAATCAAAAGCTTACCCCTAAAATTAACATGTTTTTTTGGTTGCTTGTTCAGAACAAAATCCTCATAGTGGAAAACCTTTGCAAAAGGGGATTTAATATGCCCAATAGATGTTTCTTGTGTTGTTCTGAAGTTGAATCGTGTAATCACATGATGATTCATTGTTCCTATAGTAGAAATGTGTGGGATTCAATTTTCAAATAGATTCATTTGGAATGGGTGAAACCTCAAAATATTTAGGATTTAGTAAAACAATGGTCTTTTCCTTTACCTGGATAAGAAATTAGAAACCTATTGAGCTTATTTCTCCCCCACTTCACATGGAGAATTTGGAAGGAGAGAAACAATAGAGTTTTTAGGGATAAACTCACTCCTTATGAGAATGTTTCAAATCAAGTATGTAGAAGTTTAATGGAAAATTTCAAATGCACTCTCTCAAGAGATTCTCTTCTTAAGAATAAATCTCAGGACTTCAAAGACATCTAAAATTGGAACCTATAGGGTCAAAGAAACAAAGACCCTAGCTATAGAGAAAACACCATATGGACTGCTCCACTGAGAGTATGGTTTAAAGGAAACTTTGATGGCTCAGCTAAAGGAAATCCTGGAAGGGCTGGAGTGGGAGGACTAATCAGAGAATGGGATATAAATTTTTTGGGAGCTATAGTTGCTCCTCTGGGAATCCAAACAAACCATGTTGTGGAAGCTAAGGTAGTTCTTCAAGTTGTGCTATTGGCTAAAGAATTGGGATGTTCAAAGCTCTGGCTGGAGGGAGATTCCATAAATATAATAAATTATATTAAAGAAAAGAGTGGTGTTTCATGGACTATTTCCCATATTATTAATAAAATTAATTCTAATCTTCAAATGTTTCACAAAATTTATATTTCTCACATATACCATGAAGGAAACAAGCCTACGGATGGTTTTTCCAATGTGGGGGCCCATAGTGATGTCACCCAATTTTGTAAAGGGGAATTGGATCTTAATTCTGAGATCTTAAGTCTTATCAAGTACGATAAGCTTAATCACAAGGAAGGCACAATTAATACTAAAACTAATGATGAACAAGACACTTAAGTTAGTTGGAAATGATAGTTGTCAAGAGAGGGGTGTGAAAATAATGAAAGACTTAACCTCACATGGATTGTGGGTTATTTATTACAACTTGAAAAATAGAAACCATAAGTGTCTCAATTTTTTGATAGCTAGAGCCCGAAAAGTTCAAAACATATCAGAGAAAATGGGAGGAGGTTTGAGAAGGGAGGAGCTGCTGGATTGCATGGAATGGAAATAGGAGAAAAAAGTATGGAGAAAGCTGAAGTGTGGTGGTGTGACTCCGTACATGGAAAGACTGCATGGCTTTGATAAATAAGTAACAAAAAAATTTGTGGCTAGTTGGGCTAATGGCAAGGTTAACCTGTGGGGTAAGTCCTTCTCACTCATGCAAAATACTATTTCTGAGATTACAGGTCTATCTACAGAAGGTATGAAATTTTATAGGGACAACAAACATATGGGGTCGCAAGCTTTCAAGATTTACCCTAAATCTAAAGATGAAGAATCACTCCTGAGTAAAGGGTCTGGAGATTATGTGGACATAACAAAAATTAAGAGTATTTGGGCCGACATTCTGAAAGTTATGAAAGAGTAATTCACTCTAGATGGATGCTACTCTAAAATTTACAACCTTCACTTTATTTTGGTGAATCATTTTAGACACAACAAGAAAGTCTCATTTCCTTTTTTTTTTCTTAGCTCTCTTAATAACAACATTATGGAGCACAGGAAAAAGTCCAGCATTCCTGTGCTACATGAAGGGCTAATTTTTCTCATCGCTAACTATTCTAGGGATAACATCCTGAAACCCATTCCTAAAAGGGTTAAAGGGAAAATGAAGAGAATCAAGATGGAAGGTAAAAAGGCTAACTTTAAGAAGAGGGAAAGGAATAAGAAGAAGGAAACTCAGGATAGAGGTGAGGAAGATGAAGATCAAAACCTTTCCCCTCAGGGAAATGAAGAAGAAATGATGAAGGAGGAGAACATGGAGGAAGAACCTATGAATGAGGTGGAGGCCCTTGTGAATGAGGAAGAGGTTCTGAAGGAAGATATTGAGAATGAGAAAGATGAGAGAAATAAGGAGGTTGAAAATAGGGATAATGAAGAAGAAGACCAAGAGAAGGAGGAAGAAGAAGAAAAAGATAAGGAGAAGGATTATGAGGGAAAAGACAAGGATGACTTGAACGAGAAGCTGAATTTTAGGGAAAGAGAAAGAAATTAGAAAAAATAGAGAAAGGGAAAAGGAAAGAAGATTAATGTCAGGTTTGACATTGATGACAGAATCCTGCAGGAGGCCAAGAACAAAGAGGACCACAGCTCTAACCTAGAGAAGTGGATCAACAAGGACATGAAAGAAATGAGGCAACACCTGCAAGACATGAAAGAAGCCATGCAATGATTCAAAGTTAAGCTAGATAAGCTAGAAAAGGATCTTTTGATGAAGGTAATTAAAAATAATTTGAATGATGAGATTATGGCCAAAATAACTGCTTTGGTTGAGGAGAAGCTGAAAGATATGAACGAAAAAATAAGCTACAATGGGCATATTATCAATGAAATTTTAAAGCACAACAATGAGGGACTTAAAGTCTCAGTGATTAACCTAAATGATTTGTATGACTATCTAGAGAGAAGCATGTTGGAGAACACAACTATCACGATGGAGGAAGAAACAGGGAGCTCAGGTTCGGGGACCAAAACTAGAAGCGGCCTCAAAAGGAAACTTCCAAAAATGCCTAAGGAACTGATAGCATTGAAAGAATCCATTCAAAATATGGAAGATTTGCAGAAAGAGGCTGAGAAAGCCTTGGAAATTAACAAGTAGTCTTTCTTTATGTTCTGTGCTGGTAGTTTTCTGGTCGATGTGCTGGAAACTATTTTTTGGCTACTCTTTGTAACTCTTTTTGGGTTTCTTTTTGGGTTGGCTAGGGTCTTTCTTTTTGTTGTGTATCAGGATTTTGATGTTTGCAAGGGCTTTTGTTGTCTATCTTTTATCCTAAGCTATAAATGGTTTCATTTTCCATTCAAAACTTGTATTTACCTTTATCAAAAGCATATGTTTTTGAGAATAGACTAGTTATTACTGTTGTATGATGATTGATAGAAGTGTACGGATATTCTACAGATGAATCAGAATGAGTGAAGATGGATATATGAATAAGGATGTATGATGATCTTATTTCTAAGGTCTCTTTGCTTAATATTGCATATTGGATGAGTTACAAATGTTTTGGTAAAGACTGTTTTCTGGACTATGACAATGATGATTGACATAGCAAGTCTCTATGTTTTGAGTATATCTTACAAGTGATGGTGATTCAGGTTATGCATGCTTAAGGGATGACAAAAGACAGGTTCAATAATGTTTTTGATAGGTCACAAGTTGTATGAGTGATGATGACGTTAGGTATGACATGTATTCTGGAGGAGACCTATTTGGGGCCGACTTCAAAGATGTAGCATGTATTGTGGATTGAGAGCATGCATTACGGATCTTGGATTATATCTGATGTATTGTAATGGATGTACACTTGTTTTAGATACTGTGTGTAGCTTAGCAAGGGGTTAAATGTTTATTTGTATATTATGAAAGCTTAATTGGCCGACCTAATCAAATATTGTAATAGGGTATATGAGAGATCTTTTCTTTTGAAAAGATATGGGTGAGAGAGAGTATGTATGTATGTGTATGAAGAGAAGGTGGTTGATAGAGATACTACAAAGCTTGATTGAGTTTTGGATGTAGAGCAAAGGATATTTTCATTGTACTTCATTGGAACTGACCAAGCAAAGAGTTTTTATCAGATAGTTCACTGGATTGTATATTTTCTATATACACTTGTTCAGATTGTAAATCCTCGAGGGTGGCTTTAACCTTCTTTGGGTAGTGTGCCTGGGCAGTGAGCCCACTGTTACTCTTGACTCCTAACAGTTTTTGTCCTTTAACAGGGACTGTGTACTATAATGTTGTAATAAGCTCCTAATAGGGCTAAATCTTTTAATAGGGATAATATACTCTCAGTACATCATTTGTGGGTGATAGTTCCCACCAATTTTTTACCTTTAACAGGGTTTCCTTGACAACAAAGAATTGTGTTATTGTGTTGGCATTTACTGTGTTATCATTTGAAGTAAAGTTTTGGTTTATAAAGTTTAATGTTTAATAATTTTTCTCACAACTGATTCACTACCCCTCTTAGTTGTGTTGGTGGAATGTTATTCCTAATAGGGACATGGGAAGGGGTCCAGATTTTAGATGGTATTGATGAATGAGAGAGGGAAACATGTCCCTAGCTAGCCCACCCTTGTTGATGGAGCCTAGTGTTTGAGCAGACATTTTTTCCTTCCATTGATTGACTCTCCTCCATCGATATAGGTTTTGATAATCTTCCACTTTGTTCCATCGACGTCTCTTTCGAAGAAGTTTCGTGTTCAATTTGTGGTTTGTGGGCTTTATCGATGTTCCTCTTTCATCGATAAAGTCAATTTCAATGAGGGTTATGTTGGTCTATTGACATGTCTTTCAATGGAATTCAGTGTTCTACTAAGCAAGTGGGGGTCTCATCGACATGTCAGTTTCATCGATAGGATAGATTTTTTATGGAGATTTGTTTATGTTTCATCGATATGGGTTTTCTTCGCTTTAAATGGGACAATTCTATTTCGATGAATCTTTCCCTTGTTTCACTGAAAGTTCACATTTTGATATAAATCAAGGATCTATCAAACATCAAAATGCTCTACCGAAATGACTTCTTTCATCAAAAATGGTTCTCGAAGAATCATACTGCAGTCTTATAAACTATCATGTTAGATACATATGCACAAAGATTTCAACCGATCATTGAATTCAAGCTACTTACAGCTACTCCTAGAGGATGAATGATGTCATCAATACAAGGTAAATCTGATCTCTAGCTACCCTCCATACTTAGTAATTGCAGATATCTATTGTAGAGGGATGGAGGTCAGTTTTATAAACTAATAGAGGATAGGGCATGAGGAATTATGAGTCCATATTTATTGTTGGGGATCGATTCTAGCTGTGGTGAACATTATTTTGTTGCAGACCATTCATTTTTCCTTCTTTCTGTCACTTCTGGGTGCTCAACTTGCTCGTAGGAATCAAATTTCTTCTGATTTGTTATGTGTCCTGTAACGTAACCCTAGTCAGGGTTTAAACTCTAGTGATCGATCTGAGTTATGCCTTCTCTTTAAAAGGAAATCTTATACATTTTGTAAAGGGTTCTTCTCTGGTTCATTTGCAGTGGCTATGCCCTGTATTTGTAATTCCCTTTTACCTTCCATTAATTAAATTCTCTATTTTTACCTCTTCTCACCATTCTAGTATCTTGTGCATATTATTTTCCATGTGTTGGATGTTTCTTTCTTGTTTTCCTAAGTTTGTATGTTGTATCTACTTTTCTTGTGAATGCATCTTTCCTTGCAACATCTCATTAGTTCTGATCTTCATATGGGTCTTTGAGAAATAGATTAGAGTTGACATCAGTGCAGTTTGAGGTTTTATTGATATTAAGTGCAGTCATAGGAAGAGAGAGTAACCATACAATCAATATGCTGTACCACATTTCCCTTTCAACATATCCTTCACCCTTTTCCCTCAAATCAGTAGATTCTAGGTGCATCCTAATCATAGAGGAATTCAGCCTTCTCTGAAGATTCAACCTCAAATGAGAAATTCCCACAATTGGGAGGTTGTCTCAATGTTTCACAAGTTCTCTTAGGTCTCTAATCACCACCTAAGCCTAGGTGTAGACTTCTGTGTTAAGTATGAAATAGTACTCATATTATAATGGCCCTGGGATACATGTATACTTGTCAATAGATATAGAAACTTATTGGAAATATTCACTTGTGGAGATCACAAACACACAAATTTTGTTTCACACAAACATACATCAAGGAAAAAGGGGAAAAGGGGCTAAAGGATTGCAACTTTAGAAGGAAAAATTGGAGTGGAGCCCAATCTGCATTAGTACAAAAGCTACAGGACTTGAAATCTCAAAAAGTTTCATCTAGTGAAATCATTTCTATAATGGATAAATTAGTCAATGTAGGCCTTGTCGCCTCCATACTAAAATGCAAGTGTGTTAAGGGATCAAGAAATAACCCTGTCTCAGTTGCATCTGAGGAAAATCCTAAGACTTATTCAAAAGAATGGTCCCACCTTTTCTTTTCTGTTAGTTGCTTCATGTGCCCTTCTTCAATTAAGGTTTCATCTTGGTGAAAGGGTGATGATAGTTTGGTTTGTAAAAATACATTAATTTTTTCCTTCATTTGTCAAACATAAAATTTGAGATTCCTGAAGCACTCTCTAGCATATGTGGCGGCTTCATCACATTTGATTACTTCTCTTGATTTTATTGCTACCATTATCCTATCCTTAATTCCAACTGATATTAATGCATTCTCATCTGCCACATACATATTTTCAATCAGATTGTGAGATTTGACAACCATAGGAGCAATTCTTTGTTGGATGGCACCTACCTCAGTAACAAATTCTGAGGTAAGCTTCAAGTAATCCAAAATGAATTTAAAACTTGACACTATGTTAAGCATGGATATTTCTTTCTTGTTCCACAAGGAAACATAAAAATGTTGGACTCATATTACAAAAATTGTTGGAACAAAAGAAACAATAGAGGTATGTAGTTGTTGGATGATGATATCTTTGTCTCTAACCATATCTTGTAAATTATTATCTTCCACCAAGGAACTTGACACTTCTTGTCAACTTTTCATCAATTCTTCATCTCTAACCTTTAGAGTGAATTTTGTTGTTTGACAAATCCACCTTTCAAGATCCATCTCTACCTTGATAGATTGTATTTCTCCCTGGAACTGAGCTTCTTTATCTTGCAGGTCCTATTGAACCTATTTCTATAGAGCCATGTTAGAAACAAGCTCTCTTTCTAGTTTATCCAACTCCCTTATTTTATATTGTAGATCTTTTCTATTTTATCCAGCTCTCCTATTTTATCTTGCAGATTTTTTTTTAACATCTCTTTTTCTTTTTTATCATCCCTTATCTTTCACATAAAATAAGCACTTGGTTAGTTTAGATTTCTCTTGAGTTTCTTTCTACTCTAGATACATTTTCTTTTAGGATTGATTTTCAGACTTATGCTAACTATTTCTCTTTAAACTATGATTCGTCATTCAGATATTCTTTTTATTTATTCAATTTCAATCTAGATCTCTTTAGTTTCACCTGGACTTCTACTAACTTTGTTTTCTCTAACTGCAAGGCTACAGTAAAATTTTAATCTATATATTTCCTGAGGTGGGTACATTTGAACTCAAGATATTTAGCTTGTGTTTTGTATCTTTCAACAGTGGCCTCGGTATCCTATAATTTTTTATCCTTTTTCTCCATTGTATGAGTTTTCTTCATATAGTCATGAGTTACAACCCTTTAGGATTCCTCCATTAATTCAACTTTATATTGTGGTCGAGCTAGCTTAAGATTGATACCTACTACATAAGTATCATATTCCTCTGGTAGCATATGTCCCTGAAGTTTATCTTTGATATTTGGCACTGTTGAGACACTAGTGAATTGTTTATTCTTTTCCTCAAAAAGAGAACAAAGCATGGAGTTCCGACTACTTTTCTATCTTCTCTATTTTCCCTCTTTAGATCTCTAGCCACCCTAGATTTGTTTGTTGCACTGAATTGGTTGTTAATTAACATTATCAGATTTCCACAATCCATTTAAATCAGTTATTTGCTTCTGGATTTGATTGTGTAAGTTTTTTAGCATCAACATTTTGGATCACACTCTGTGATCCATCATCATGATGAGAGAGAGTGCAAGAAGTGTAAAAATATAATATATTGACCAAAAAATGGAACACATGAGGCAAAACTAATGGCAAGCCTACAATGGTTTATTCAATTTGCAACCCAGAAGGAGTGGACTTTGTTGGATTCAAATTAATTGGGTAAAAGGGTGAGAATGATTTTAAGCTAGGCATTATAAAAGACAAACTGGGAGTTGCTTGAACTGAAGAAAACCCACTAGGAGCTAATAACACTTGTGATGTGTGAGGAGTGGATGGCTGATAATTCATAATATTTGAAGGGAATTCTATGGTAGACTACATTGCAATGGACATGAGTGCATTGGAGAGAAAATTTTGTGTTGGCTAAGTCTACATGATTGAACTAGATGACGTCATAAGAAAATCACAGGAACTAACTAAAGACTGATAAGAGAGAGAAGGGGAAGAAAAACTTACCTTAGTAGTCACAAGTTGGGTTGTTAACACCTGAGTGTGAATAATAATAACATCTTCTTACTCTTTTGTCAGATTGTGTTCTCCAATTTGATGCATTTTTCTTCTCCTCTTCTCAACTTGAGGCCTAAAAAATATGTTTTTTATTTTCAAAGGAAAATGTTGAGAGTTTAGCCAGTGGGTTCTTTCCCATTGGCTCTTTAATCAAAGGTTATCTAATAGCCTCATGTACTTTCATGGATTACAGGGATATTATCTTGGTAAGAGGCTTCTTTTTAGGTTTCTCTACTTGTGGCTATTTTCCTTGAGGAAGTTTAATTAGAGAAATAGTGGGAGCTTCTTGTCTTGGTCTCTTAGGAGACTATCCATGACCATTATTCCATTCATTTTCAAAAATATCATTAGTATCAACCTCATCACATGGGAGATGTGTCTTTTTGATCTCTTTCCTGTATATCTAGAACACAACTATCTTTTTTCTAAGCAATCCTACCCCCATAAATTATTTTTCATTTTCCGAGACATCTTTTGTGTGAGGTTATATTGGGCAAGTACTAGGTAGAAATTCAACCATCTAGGTCTAGAGCCCACATGTTCTGAATTCAAGTTTATAAAAAAGTTTGCAGATGGTTGGGTGAACTTTTTCTCATTTCCTAATATGGACAAGGTGCATGAGTACTTATGGTAATTTCTCATTTATTAAAACAATTATATGGGTCGTAATCCTAAAAATCACAAAGTAAAATCAGACCCATTTGAGCTAATTTTGAAGTCAATATGAGATCAACTTTTCTCTTTTCTAAAGTCAGCCCACCATAGAACAACAAAACTTTATGGATCATGGAATTTTTTCCTTGACCCTAGGTTATCATCTACTAGGCCCCGTTTGTTTTGCGGAAGTGGGGAGGAATTGGAATTGCAACTTCCCATTTTCGCCAAATTCGCCATTTGTATGCCTAAGATGCAATTCAGGATTTATCGACGAAAACTGGGTTTCAATGCTAAAACAGGCGGCATCATCTTCCCACCAAATAGGTGGAACTAGTAATTAAACCTTGAATATGCATTTTTTTAAAACCAAATTTGATGTGTCGTCGGGTTCGTGGGGAGGGTAAAATGGAATGAGCGACGCAAATGGGGTTTTCCACTGTTGCATTTTCACTGCATTTTCCACTACGAGTTTTCACCGTGTTTTCCACTGCGAGTTTGTTTTTTCAGCGCGAGGTAAGTCTTGCGCATATGATACTTCTTTGGATTTTTCATTTGATCACTGTTGTTTTTGTTAACCACATAGCCCGAGAGCATACCAAGGCATCACAGTTGTTTAATTTTGCATCTCAGTATTCTGTTCGGCTTGCACATTTGATAGTGTAGACTTTGCATATTTGATAATGTTGTGCCCTACTAACACTGTTGTGGGATCCTCTTACTGTTCACCATTCGTATTTGTTTGCTGATGGTATGGTGAGCA
>MU226593.1:1202929-1218424 GCA_018584345.1 Thuja plicata
GATCTGGGTAATAATTCGAGGCTTTGTCCTATAGAATATTGTAAGGGGAATGCCCATGTGGCTTTGCATATTGTAATTCTGAGAGTTTGTAATTCCGCATTTGTGGAGATAATAAGAAGTCCATTTTTTGTTCTTGCAAATTGTTGTTGCTTCTCTGTTTTTGTTATGTGTTTGTGGTATTAAGGGGAGCACCCTTCATCATTCTCACATAGATACGACCTAGTTTTTTGTCATTATTTTAGGTGATGACCTTGTTTTTTGAGATTTTGGCCTGGGGCTCAACAGGGTTCTCGACCCAATTTTTTCTCAAAAATGATGATCGTCTGATCAAAATGACCTCTCGTGTCATTATTTTCTAATCTCACGAAGGTTATCTACCTTTTTCTGTTGTTTTAGACAAACATCCACCATTTTTTCTCATATTTTGCTCATTTACTTTAGTCGGCTAGGGTTTCATTCAAAACTCTCATTTTTCTTTTGAAATCAAAATCTGATTGTAGATTCTTGGTGGGTTTTTTGAGATTTCTTCTGGGTCTTCGTCGGAATTTTTATGGGTCAGCTAGATTTTTTTCTCAAAATTCATGTCAACCATACTTCATCACTTTTTGAAGTTTGTATTTGCATCTGCCTCTGTTTTATCTTTTGTGCTATCATCACTTCTCTATTTTTTATTTTATGTGCATTAGGAAACACACTAGATGGCATCACTGACCAACTTAATGTTGGAAGGCAGTCAGAGATTCAATGGAAAAAATTACAATACCTGGAAGCAGGACATGCTTACAATCTTTAGTATCACCACCTAGATGATCTTGTTTTTGGAAAAGATATTCACCCTACCATAGCTCAAGCAGACTAGGAGAAGTTTGATGAATAGAATCTAGAATTCGTTATGCTTCTCAAGCCCCTTTCTCACAGATGACCAGTTGCCTCATATTCCTTCTGGAAAGTCAGCATCAAAGATCTGACAAGAGAAGAGCATTCTTCCTAAAGAACCAGTTGTTATCCATCATGATGGATGAATGCATGTCCTTACAGGAGCATCTCATGAAGATTAAGGACATCTGAGATTAGTTCAAAGATATTGGTCAAAAAGTGGAGGAAGAAGATATGGTAGTCATCACCTTGGAGAGACTATCTAAATCTTATGAGGACTTTATCAAAACTATCAAAATTACTTCTACTAATGTTGCTATGAAGTTTCAAGAATTGTGCACCAAACTTATGCAGCACGGTCATTGCCACCTCATCCTCCTCAGAGAAAGCCTTTGTAGCCAAATCCTTTCACAAAGATAAAGAAAAATATCATTCATCTCATTTATTTCAATAGAAGGGCTTCAGTCAGTCTCAATATGGTTTGAAGAAGAAGAGGATTCAGTCTAACTATTATCATAAATATGGCCATCTGATCAAGGATTCTCACAATCATTTGGCTTCTGAGCAGTGGAAGTAGGGAGGGTCTCAGCCTAAGGCCAATGTTGTTGAGCACATAGAGAAGAAAGAGTCTTCCTTTTACACCTTCATGGAAAAAATACCTATAGACCATGTGAAATCTTCTACCTCGTACATAGATTATGGTTCTTCTCATCATTTCACTCACAGGTGTGATTGGTTTATAGAGTTTTCTCCCTATACAGATTTTTTCATATGTGTAAGAGGTAAAGAGTATACCATTGTTGGAAAGTGAAATGTTTAGATACAATCTAGTGGGAGGAATCTCATATTCCTCAACTTATACTACATTCTTAGCATGGAACTAAACCTACTCTCACTGAGTCAAATCATGTAGTATTCTCCTCAACTTGATGTGGTATTGAGTGCACATAAGTGTTCGATTGTTGATCGTGTGACATGCAATACTGTAGCTATTGAAATTGAGGATCATGGTCTATATAGACTTGTAGATACAAGTGATTCTCTTGAGCATGCCTTAGTAGAAAAATAATCTTCTATCAACAGTCTTTGGCATTAGTGATATGGTCACCTAAACATTCACAATCTTTCCAAGCTTGTTTGGGAAGATTTAGTACATGTCCTACATGAAATTCAAACTCATTATTAGTGAGTTTATGGATCTTGTTAGGATAGGAAGAACCATTGGACACAACTCAAGGATGGTGACTCATGGCGAGCCTAAAAGGTACTACAGTTGGTCCACGTTGATGTATTTTGTCCAATGAATACTCCTTTTGTTACTGGGTGCAGGTATTTCATTTTTTTTTTTTATGATTTCAATCATAAAATTTGGGTGTGATTTCTTATTCATAAATCACGTGTTTAATATATTTAAAAAATTTAAGGCCTTAGTAGAAAAAGGATCTAGTTGTTCTATTATATCTCTTAGGTCTGATAATAGGGCGAAGTTTTGTTCTACTGCTTTCTCAACTTTCTATGATACACATGGCATAAAATGTTAGTTAACCACACCATACACCACTCAAAAAAATGGTGTTGTAGAACATTGCAACTGTACCATTATAGAAATGGATAGGTCAATGATGGAAGATAGAAACGTTCCTAAGAAATATTGGGTAGAAGTAGTGTTTACTATGGTCTATCTCCTTAATAGGTCCCCCACACATGCAGTTAAGGGGAAGAGTCCTGAGAAATCCTAGATTGGTCATAAACCTTGGATCAACCATCTGAATATTTTTGTCTCTTTAGCATATGTATAGATTCCAGATGTCCAAAACTCTAAGTTGGATTCCAAGAGTCAAAAGCTTATGTTCACAGGATACATTGACAACCATAAGGCTTACCGGTTGATTGATGTAGACACTGATCATCTTATCTTCATTTGTGATGTTTTCTTTGATGAAGAACAAGGACCATTTCAGCTTTCCTCATCTAAGCAGAGTTATGAGGATCAGCCTTTGAAGGCTTCTTATTTGGGTGTCCTTCTTCCACTTGGTTCACCTAATGGGAGGGATGATGTAGATTTTGAATATTATGATGCACTATCTGAATTTCCTCTAGATGATGCTAATCTTCCACCTATTGCAGATCCTCTTCCACCTCCAACTCCAATTATTACTCCTCCATCTGATGTTGGCACATCTACTCTCCAGCCTAAATGGTGGGCTAAGACAGTCAATGATCTTCATCCTACTGAGCTCATTGAGGGTATATCTTCTAAAAATAATGGCAAGAAGTGAAATATAGTTAAATTTTCTCTCACGGCCAATATTCATAGTATTTACGAGCCTCGTACATTTAGAGAAGCAAAAGGGATTCCAAACTGAGAACATTCTACAGATGCAAAATACCAGAGTCTTTTGAAGAACAACACCTGGGTTCTATCTGATCTTCATCTAGGGAAGAATCCTATTAGCTGCAAATGGGTATATAAGGTCAAGTATCATGCAAATGGTACCTTAGATAAATACAAGGCCAAATTAGTTGCTCGAGGATTCACACAACAGGAGGGCATTGACTATGAGGAGACTTTTTCTCCTACTGCCAAGATGAGTACAATTCATCTTCTTCTCACAGTTGCAGCTCAGTTTGGATGGAAAGTCCATCATATGGATGTTAAGAGTTCCTTCCTCAATGGTGAGTTTCAGGAAGAAGTCTACATGATGCATCCTCCTAGTTTCAAGGTTTTCGGCAAAGAAAACCAAGTATGTCGACTCAAGAAAGTGATCTATGGACTCAAACAGACCCCTCAAGCATTGTACATTAAGCTTGATCAGTACTTGGTTGCTCATGGATTTCAACATTTCCCTTCTGCTGTAAATCTATATATCAAACACTCTCGTAATGATATTTTATTTCTTGTTGTCTATATGGATGAATTGATCATTACTGACGGTTCAACACATTTTATTGTGGAAATCAAACAATACCTGTACAAGGATTCTGGTATGACAGATTTGGGGCTTCTCCATTATTGTTTAGGTGTTGAGGTTTGGCAGAATGGTGATATAATTTTTCTTTCCTAGTCTAACTTTCTTGATAGGTTTCAAATGGAGGATTGTAAACCTGATTTCATGCCTGTGGAGAAAGGACTGAAGTTTTCAGCCAAGTCTAATTCTCCTCCTATTGATGAAACCACTTTTAGGTAGCTAGTGGGTAGTCTCATCTATCTCACTACCCCTATACCTAATCTTAGTTTTGTAGTGAGTTACATTTCATGCTTCATGATAGCCCCCAAGGCTGTTCATTGGGTAGCATAAAATTGTGTGTTGTGTTATGTGAAGGGAACCTATGATTATGGACTTGTTTACACTAGGATTCATGATCCTAGACTCAGTGGGTTCACAGATTCAGATTGGGTGGGTTCATTTGATGATAAGAAATTAAACTCTAGATATGTGTTCAGTTTGGAATCTGGTGCAGTCACATGGACTAGTAAAAATTAGTAGGAAATGTCTCTCTCCTCGACAGGAGTAGAGTATCGAGGAGCAGTTAAGGCAGCTTGTGAGGCAGTTTGGGTTCATCAGATGCTTGTGAATATGCATATGTCTCAAGAAGGTCTAACTCAATTGTTCTTTGATAATGATGTAGTACTCAATATTTCCAAGAATTTGGTCTTCCTTGAAAGAAGAAAACATGTGGACATTCATTGTCATTACATTTGATAGTTGGTTGAAGACAGATTGATTCAGTTGTAGTATGTTCCAACTGTGAATCAGATTGCAAACATTTTCACCAAGCCTCTTGGCCCAGATAAGTTTGCTAAATTTAGGGGAAAGGATGGTGTTTTTGAAAGATTGGCCATTAAGGGAGGGTATTATAATATTATTATATTACTTTAATGGTCATCTTTTGTATAATATGTAAATTATGTAGATAAGATTGATTATTCGATCTTCTATAGTTTCTTTTAGAAACTTTCTATTTGTACATCCTTGTAAATTATAACTCTTTGATCACTTGTTAATAGAATGAATATTTTACCAATTACTTCTTAGTAATGATGATGAATTTTAGTTCTCCCTTTTGAATAATTCCATCCTAAGCACTAAAATTGATAGTCATTGCTTCAATTAACTCTGGACAAGAATGAATATATGGAATCGTATATTGGACTAACCATTATTGCCAAATTTGTGTTTCTGTGACACTAACTTTTATATCCATATTTCTTTGTAAAGCCTCATCTCTAAGATTCCTTAGGCTCAAAGCCAAGTGAGGATCTTGAATCTCTGCATTAACAAAGTCTTTGACAAAAATTGGGTCTTAAGGTCTTTCACCTTGTGCAGGCTTTGTCTTTATGATATTAGGATGAGGCACATTTAAAGCTAAAACATATGATATATACGCAAACATCCACAACACCCATGGAAGGAACCATATCTTTGGTTCTCCCACTTGCAAAGGCTTCCTCATAGGTCATTTTTACTATGAAATTCTTTCAACACTTCATTTAATTTACTATAATTATCTAACTCTTCTACATCCTTGGATA
Organism: Thuja plicata; assembly: GCA_018584345.1. NCBI lineage: Eukaryota > Viridiplantae > Streptophyta > Pinopsida > Cupressales > Cupressaceae > Thuja > Thuja plicata. The sequence goes on from MU226593.1 coordinate 1,208,340, forward strand.
TCCTCCAACTCCTTACCCTTCAATTTTTTTGTGACACTTCGAAAGGATGAACACTTGAGAGGGAAACAAATATTTCTAGGGTGAAAATTTCCTGTCCATGTGAATTAATTACTCTTTATCTAAAAAAAAACACCATAATTAAGAAGGTAGTACAAAATACCCACCTCATCGTCATTTCTAAAAACAATGCACTCTTGTCATGAAATGGAATGGAATGATAACACATGCCTACTCATTCTTATAAAAATTATCATGGCACAAACCATCACACGTGGGGAAAAAGAGGCTCACAAAACTGAGAGATTAGGGCCTAACAACAAGGTTGTGTACCTGATAGTGCTTATTGAACACAGACACCACTAACCTACTATTTATAAGACTTAAAAGATAGTCCATCATTGAAAATATTTAAGATGGATCCTATTGAGCGTTGTTTTAACACAAGCCAACTTGCTAGGAACTTGAGATTTGATTTCCTCTCTTGAAAGAATAATCGAGTTATTCCAAAGGTTCTCCGGGGTCAGGTCACAACCTGCTTGGTTACTCAGTTGAAGATAAATCTGATTGTTCACGAGGAGGCCTTTGCTAGTACGTTCAGGACAGCAGACTAAAAAATATTGTTAGTTCTCTTTTTGGTATTTTCCATTTTAACAAGTATGGGTATGGTAAATTAAATGCAATTCTATGTTTTATTATTATTTTTTTTTTTTGAGACAGTAATTTTTAGAATTTCAAAACAGAATTAAAGAGATTAGGGTAACAAGAAATATAACAAATCATAAAGAAAAATAAATCCTAAGGACATAAACCACTGTAAACCCTTCCTTGGAAATTGAATGCTAGAGAGATTTGGAACAACCCACGAAGCATAAATTAGACCTAGTCATAATTCACTACTCCATAGATGCAAGCGTTTGGAGAGAAGATGTATTCACTCATGCAAGATATTCAAAATCTATCAAATAATGAAGCCACCAGGATGTGTGCACCCACGAGATGGATTTATCATTAAGCCCAAAGATGATCTCTCCCACACATTCATCACAGCAAGGTAGATATACAACAACAAACTCCAACTAAAAGTAGCACGAACTCGAAACACAACAACACAAAGGGCTCTTTGAAAATAAAGATTAATGCAAGCATACATTCAATAAATTTGCATAGATAGCAATAATTCACACACCACAAATGAAGCACCCAATGTAGATCTTTATTGTATTAAGAAGTCGGCCCTTTAACTTGCTTTTTGATTACAATATATAGAGTTTTGATCTACAACTCTGATTTTCAGAGTTAGGGCATTAGAGAGTTTAGACTAGAGAATAAAAGCTAAAACTAGAACTTTGCAGAAGGGAAACTACTACTAACTGATACTATATAACTTGCATGGATTCTTAAACCCATTTACAATCCATTTTCTCATGCAAAGAGGGCAAAATCTGCCAGAGAAGAGAAAGAGAAAGAAGGTAAATTCCTTATGTGAACTAGAAGTCTTCTTCTTGATTCTGGTTGTCCTTCTTGGATTCTTCACCTCGAGCTATTTTTGGCGGTGGGAACTGATAGGAAACCTTGAGTCTTCCCAAAATGAACTCAAGTTGCCCATTAATCTGATCTAAAGTTTAACTGGTGTCTAAAAAAGTGACCTTGCTAAAACCCCTATTTTTTCAGACCCCGACCTCTACCCTGAAACTTTAATGCCTTTAGAATTTCCCAGGTGCTCCTCAAAATCTTCAAACTCGGAGGTCCAAAAGTTTGGACTTGTCATGGGCCGAAAGACCGAAAAACCTTGAGGAGGCCGAAAGGCTGAAATCTTCGAAGGCTGAAAGGCCAAAAAACTCTTTGCTTTGGGAGGCCAAAATGCCAAAAACTCAAAGGCCAAAAGGCCAAAAACTCTTCCTTTGCAGAATTTAGCCAAGTGTTGAAAATCTTGCCCTGTCTACTCATTATTTGAACCCTGGAGCTTTATCCAGTGAAGACCTCTGAGTGAGCTTCCCAAAGCCTCTGCACTATTTCCTGAACCTCTGCAAAATTGATCTCCTTCCTTTTTTATCTTGGTGAGCCTTCGTTCTTGCTTCTTTCTGAAGATAGTTAATTCAAAAGCGAAGAACGTGATCTCTTCTTCATGCTGTGACATTCTGTGTATTTCAGCTTTCATGTAGAATAGTTGTTGCAGGGCCTCCTTGGTATTGACTTCAGCCAGAACATCTCTAAATTGTTGGACCACTTCCTTGGAGGGACGTAGAGCCTGTTGGCTTTCATCTCGATAGACGTTGAGGCCGACCCCTGTGAAGAAGGTATGTATATCTTTGATCCATTTTATGACCTCCTCCCATTTTTCATCTATTAGGGCCTGGTGCTTCTTGTAAGCCTTAATTATTTTGGTCATTTGTTTGATCCAAGTCTCAAACTTATCCAATTCTTTTCCTTCATAAACTTTTACCAAGATTTGGAAGTGTTGCTTTCGAATTACATCCAAATCCTGGAGAGTTGCTTGCCACTTAACTACCTCTGCATCCACAACCCTGTCATCTTCCACTAGGTCAATAAGTGAATTAACCTCAACTAATATAGTCCTATATGGCCTAAATATTGATGGAATTGCCTTCTCCCCAAATTATTTGAAGTCATTAATCCAGTCGGCGCTTGCCTAGATGAAAGAGGGGGTCAAACCTGCTGGCAAATTTGGTGTAGCCCTTTTATCAAGCATGGCTTGTAGTCAAGCTTCTGAACAATTTGGGTCAATAGGTCCCACCATATTTTGGATGAACCCTTTTAATGCCTCATTGTGGTCTACTAAAACCTTGATGGTTTCTTCATCTTTATTCATGAACCCTAGAGCATGCTTTAGCCCTAAAGTTGCTAGTGTCTTGCTCCCTTCTCTTGTAGGTTCACCCAAATCTATCTCTTTGATTGTATAGCATTCTGATGAAACTGTCATCTAAGAAGTGCTCAAGGGAGGGATAGCTATCTGGGCTTTCCAATGACCCCCAGTGTCTTGAGTTACATATGACATGATCTTTGTAGGTGCATTGATTTCTATCTGGTGGAAAGCTTGTCTCACATATGTCATACTTGTGTCCTCTCCATCCAATTAATTGGTGTAGGTTCTTCTCCTAGGTTGTATCTCCTTGGTAAACCAAGTAGGTTTACCGGATTTAGTTACAGGTTCATATGGTGCAACCTAGAGGATTGAAGTGGGGCTTTGTATTTCTGGCTATGTTTCTTTTTCTGATTCCTTTTCTTGCCCTTTTCCTTGTTCATTCCCTCCTTCCTTCATTCCTTCCCCTTCAGCATCCACATCCATTTCTCCTTCCTCCTTTTCCCCTTCTACCTCTGCTGGTTCAGTCACCACGTTTCCTCCTTTGTCCATTGTCTCTTCCTCTGAAGTGTCAGTTGATACCTCTAACCTCAGACCGGTTATGGCCTCCAATGTGGACTAGAAAGGTGATGTGTCTTTAATACTTACTGCTCCTCCAGAAACCTGGGTGGCACATGTTGGAGGGATTGATGTTGAGGGAACAAGTGTTGGTATGATTGGAGTGGGAGATGAGGAGATGGTGGTAGTAGACGGAGGCGAAGTTGGTGTAGGAGTAGGTGTTGGAGTTGGTAGGGAAACCGGTGGAGTAGGTATGTGAATTGGTAGAGAAGTTGGTGGAGTAAGTATGTGAGGTGGTGGAGTGAAAAAAAAACTCCCTCCAGCTATGCTATCTATTGCTAAACTTTTAGTCACCCCACTGTCTTGGGTTTTAAGCCCTGGAGTATAATGGGAGCTTATTGGAGGAACAAAAACATTCACCGAAGGATTGGTGAACTGGACCGGTGGTGGAGTGAGGGATACCTGGGGTTGTATGAGCGATCGTCCCCCAGTGTGTGTATCTTGGCCATGATCTAAAAATCCTTCAAGTCCTTCAAAGTCAGAAAGCATAAACTCATCTGACCCTAAGGAATCCAAAGGATTATCCTATTCTTTGGGATCCTCTTTATGTTATTTGGTGGTCTTTTTTTCTCTCCTCTTTTGCAACCTTGTCTTCCAGACCAAGGGCTCATTTGCATCCTCCTCCTTAGGCTCTTCTTGTACAGTTTCTAACTGCGGAGATTCAAAACTCTTCTTCCTCTTATATGTTTTCTTCTCCTAGGCGGGGGAAGATATGCTAGAAATAGATGGGCCTTCTCCTGATTGGGCTTGTGATAGTCCTGCTGGTGGGTCAATCTGGCCCATCATTCTAGTTTTCTTAGGCCTAGGATTGGAGCCATATTCAACTGGTCATTCATGACCATACACCATTATTGGCTTCTGAGGGGGAGCCTTCTTATATTTAGGAGCTGTTGACTTCTCTCCTTGTTGTTTCTCTACCTTCCTGGAGGGCTCCGTTAATGTTTTCACCGGGATCAGACTCATCCGGTGTGGCTTCTTGATCCAAGATATTGTGGTCTTTATCACGTGCCTTGCCCTAAAGTCTATGTCATCATTGTCATCCTTGTCCACCTCAGCGTTCATGATTGGTCGGTCATACCTCTATCTTTTGTGTAAATGTCTTCTAAGACCTCCTCTGAATCACATTCCCATACTTTTGAGGAAATAGGAACCTTCAACACCTCTTTCACCAGAGCTAGGCTCATTCTGCAGTAATCTTGGATCCTGACCTCATGATCATCTATACAGTTTATCCAATGATCTTCCAGATGTGGCTCATGTACGTAGAATTTGCTGATGATATGGCTATAAGTACCTATAGGATAAAAGTGGGATCGTACTATCTTGTAGAGCTGTAAGGGATAGTCATCCCATTCAAAAGAAAGGGATTTGCAAACCTTCATATCCTATAGTGTATAGGGTCCCAAAGAGATGGGAAATTCCCAACAGTGCATCTTCTTATGCTTGATGTGCTCATATGCATCTGCGAGTTGCCTAGCCATCTCCAGTATGATTATCCAGTCAGATGGATACCTGGGCAGCTTCTTTGGTTGTATGGTTGACCCAGCTATCTGAATGTATGTGAATGTCCTGAACAGGATAAAATAGGCCCTAGCTATCTTGTATCTTTTTACCAACTGTGGGTATACAATATGGGGCCATGCATTTGGATCATTCAAACTTCCCCTCTTGGTGAGGTTGGGATAATCTGCCCGTGCAGCTAGTAGGTACACTATGTAAGTGCTCATGTAGAACTTGGGGTTATGCTTCACTGTTGTCAACTTCTCATCCAGATTGTCACTAATAATAGTGCCCCAATCGAATCTTGCCTTTCTTTCCCTGATCCTCTCTATCAACAGGATCATCCAGTGCACGAGTTGGGTGGACTATGGTAACCCATACACCCTTCTTATCATTGTTATAGCTTCCTAGATATAATCCTTCATATAACCTCTCCAGAGGTCTATTTTGTCTAGTTTGTTCTTGGGAAGTTGTTGCTTGAGGTATTCCTTATTCATCATCTCGTTTACGGCTTGCTCCTTTTTACCAAACCGTTTGTTTCCCTTTTCAATATAAAAGTCATAGAACTGGTCTACGCCTTTGTTGAGGTGGAAAACATCCTCGATGACATCCAGCCTAATGTCTAGTACTACTTGATCTTTCAATTTTACTACCACCCTCTTATCTGAATCGTAGTGATGAGATAGGGTGATGATCAATTTTAAAGACGAAATAGCCACTGGGTGTGCGGCTGCATTCACGAGCCCGGATAGGACTAATGAAGTGCAATCCTTAGATCTGTTTGCTAGGTGGGAGCATTGAGTCAGGAATTTGTTCCAATCTACATTCCCAATGTTGGTGTCAGTTATCTCGCTGTGTTTGTTCCCCACCTTTGAGCTAGGGGGATTCCCCTTGTATTGATACTTCATTGGGGATGTTATCTTAGGTTCAGTCATTCCTGCAAGAAAAGACAAATATTAGTAGCTTATTTGAACAAGAAAAAAAATTTAAACTATGAAAGCAAGTAAAGAGAGCTGAAAAAAATTGTTAAAGTGCAAGTTTTCGCATTTTCGGACCTTTCGGGGTTTCGGACACCGAAAACTAGTTTAGAGACCGAATAATACAAAAGTGCGAACAGGTATATGGTAGGGCCAATTCCATCGGGGATTTTAGAGTTTTAGACACCAAAATGGGAGGGGCTTTCTCAAGAATGCCGAATCGTCCAAACGTGGTGAGGAACCCAAATGGACTGATTGGAGGTTTCATTTTTGGCTTTTCAGACTTTCAGACCTTTTGGATGTCCGAAAGGCCGAAACGTCCGAAACAACACTTGGCAAAAGTGAAGATCTAGTTTTCGGCCTTTCAGAGGCTGAAAACCTGTGGCAAGTGCCGCGACTGACAAAAACACAAGACCCTAAACTTAGACCTAATGACACCAGAAAAACCTAAGGCCGATAGGGAGGGACGTCCCTGTCTATGCACGAAGACATAGAGGTCTGAAAGGGAGACGAAATGAAGTGCCCTAGGCTGGACAGGCACTAGGGGCACCAAAAAAACCCTAAAACCAAAGTAAACCTAAAAGCACCAAGCGAGGAAGAACAAAGAGAGCCTACCTCTAATGATCAAGCAAAGGGAGGGAAACCAAGCGGCTTGGAAGAGGAGGTGGTCGGTGAGGAGAAACAGACAGAATCACAAGCGGGAGCATAAACACACAAAAAAATGCAAAATGAATTGAAAAAAAGGAGGTTACCTCTTTTATAACCTGCGGGCTGACATCAATAGTTTTGGGGTTTCAGACCCCGAAAGGCCAAAAATGCCAAAGGAAAACCAAGAACCTTTCGTCCTTTCGGTGTTTTCAGAGTCTGAAATCACCAAAAGGTCTGGTCTTTGGCCTTTCAGCCATTTTGGCATTTCGGAGGACCTTAGTCCTCCAAAAGGCTAAAAGACCAAAAAAGGGGTATCCTTTATCTGCTTTGGTTTCAGTAATCTTCTCCGGTGGCCGACTAGATCTCTACGAGGGGTGGACATGACAAAAGACAAAAAGAGGGGGGTCCCCATGGTCAGAGGACCAAAAAATGGGGTGTGTGTTGTGGACCCACAAAAAATAGCCCTGACAAAAGGAGGAATGACCAAGGCATTTCTTTATCATCAACACTCTTCTAGAAATTAGCTTTGTAGTAGAACCAAACCAAGAGGCGGTGGAGTTGATGATTCTTCAATGACCTCCAATCTGAGGTTCTTCCATTAGTTTCCCTGTGTGTGTTCATTTCTTGACCTTTGGTTGTGATAACCAAGGCACTTACCAGCTATTCCCAACCTTTGCCAAATAAAACCAAGGCTTCCCAGAAAGAGCTTTGTTTCCAGTCAGGCGTCCATAGCCCTGACAAAGTTTTCCCCGAGTCCCAAGTATAACCTGTTAGAAACACTGAGAGCGGGGGGGTGAATCAGTGTTTATCAATTATTTATATTTCAGCTAATTAAACATATATCAAATGTGCATTCAAAGAATCATAACATAAGATATGATTATGAAGAACCTTGATCAAAGGAAAACTCCGGTGGGGATTAGTACCCACAAAATATTGTACTAGGTATAATGAACCTATTAAAGTTCCTTTTCCCTGTTAGATGCAGTCTTTACAAATTGAGTACAATGACCTAGTTAAGGGTGAGACCCTATTAGGAGTCTTTTACAAAAACCCTATTAGGGGTGTATGGCTCACTGCCTAGGCTCACTGCCCAAATAATATGAAGGCTACAACCTTCTGAATGTTGATATGCACTATATCAAAAATGAATTGTTGTAGTGACACTATTGTCTGATCAGTTCCATGTATGCATGGATGCTCTTACTCCTTCAAAGAGAAATATCATCTTCTAAATTCATTATACTGTCCCTCTATAACTTCTTCTTGCATAATAATTGACTTCTCTTCCATGCTGTAACATAACAATACATTACATACTTATATCTTTACAAACAAATAGGCGCGACCCAAAACATAATACTTAGTCAGTCTCTTAAAAAAATATACAATGCTTCCGAACAAGTCGGCTCAAGTGTGTTTACAAAAACATTAATTACATCATAAAAAACTTATAACTAAAGGTGCTTAGTCTTAGCATCTCAAAATAATACACGTTGACTAAAACAGCAGTTGGCTTCTATGCTCTGTATTCTGGATTGTTTCCTGGACTGTAGTGTACTAATATGTCTATATCTTTTCTATACTAATGTTCTATACCTTGCACATTTGGATATAGCATGTATATACAACATAGAGTATATAACTAAGCACACATGCTCTGGTGTGCTCTCTAACATGTGCGTTGATGTGCTGATCACTATATATGTCTGACTGCTCTGTATTCTGTACTTAGTCATTTTATTTCCTAAGTTATCTTGACAGAAACTTAGTATGACTTTGTTTCCATGATTGACAACACAAAATAATCCATGCTTCCTCAGGAAGTCAACTTGCCAACAATCTCCCCCTTTGTCATTTATGGCAACAAAGGAATGTGGCTAAGTTACTCAAAATGACTTCATTCAAAATTGATTGTAAATCATAACTTAATGATATATACATATATACTACTCCACATATACACATTCTATACCACTCCCCCTTTGACATGAATGACAAAGGTGTGCAAAAAATTTTAAGTCTTCATACTTACTCCATATATACATTAGGGTACACAACTTGAAGAGACTGAATCTCTTTCTGCCAGAATGATTTCATTGCATCCACTATTTGGAGGTGCGCACATAAAGCATATGTTAACTTCTCCATTGTCACTAGATCCAAGCAAGGACCTTGATCATAAGTCTTCATTGCGTCATCTATCTATTTTATGTTCTCAATAAGAACTGCTAATGAAGGTGCAAGTGTATTTCTCAACTGAGTTTGTCTAACTCTTATTTTGCTTATTTCAATCTTTGCCTTCTCAATTTTGTCCAGTTGTCCTTGGTAGACGTTATTGCATATGTTCATGTCCTATGTGGAATTCTCAACAGATTTTCTTATGTTGTCCACCATTTCCTCTGCTTCAGCTATCTTTTTAGTGTGCTCAGAGGTGAGCTTCACTCTATCCATGCAGTTTGCTATGACTTTCTTCCCTTTTTCTGCCAACTCTTTTAGTATAGACTGTCCAATCTTTAGAGATTTTAGATCCAAGGTAAAGTTCTTCAGCACTTCATTCAATCTTTCCTTCTTATACTCATCTTCTGCAATCTTAGTAGTTAACTCTACTAAGCTGGTGAAGTGTGACTTGAAGTTGGTTAGTACACTATCCACATGTTCAACAGTTTGAACTTTTGCAACTTTCTTGTCAGTAGGAACTAACTCATTCAGAATGTTTATTGTTTCAATAAAGCATGGGTTCCTCATCACATGTTTCTCCTTTGCCTTTTCCATAGCAAGGACGCTGATCTTAATGAGGTATTCTTCTTCCCATGTGTCAAAACTTGCTGAGTCAGGAGTTAACCTTGACAACAATGAGGTGGATGGTGACAGAATAGTATTCTAACTTGTGTCTACGCATTCACTTTTGATATGTACCTCTTTAACTGGTGACTCATCAACTTTAGTGTCTTTCTCCTTATCCAAATCTATTGGATCAATCAAAGGAACTTTATCCTATTGTAAAGATGTATCATCAATGTTCATATCCTTGGTGTTATCAAAGGCTTCATCAACTTTATCCATGTCATTATCTGAAGCTGTCATAGAAATCTTTACATCATCAATTACTATAGTGTCCTCTATGTCTTTAGTTGTCTCAGAAGTTATTGTTACTATGGGTGCAGAGACCTGTGGACCTGTCATGGGTGCAATCTGAATTACTGGAATTGTATCTTGTTTAGGAGGAGTTGGATTAACTTTTGTTGTGGGTGTCGTTGGTGAATACATGTGTCTGTCCATAAAGACTTGTGTAAATGCCTTTTCAGTCTCCTTTCCAACCTGTTCATATTCCTTGTTCATTATCTGTAAAGTTCTTGTCTTACTACGGAGATGAGGCTTTACAAGATCTAGTAAAATAGCCTTCTCATCATGTGAACAAACAGGGAGAAGAGTATCCAGAGTTTCTTCTCTAATCTTCATGTCTTCCTCAATAGCATGTCTTTTCATAATTTCCAATACATTCCATAAGTTATCTGGTA
>MU226593.1:1226506-1262922 GCA_018584345.1 Thuja plicata
ATATGTCTTTAATTCTTCATAACTCCATGCTATGACATCTCGATATTCAGTGAGAAGCTAGACCATTTTCTCCTTTTCTTCCTTGGTTCCCACCTTTTCGATGTGGACTTCTCTTGGTTCTTCTTCCATGCCCAGGTTGTAAGCATCACATTTCTTACCATCAATTATTACGTCGGGGCATCTTCTCACGATAGTCTTATCGCTGTCAAAGATCCTTTCTAGTTCTACCATTCCCTTGGGTATGGCATTGGTCTTTAGGTTTATGATGTTGTGATTGTCAGGCTCTTCAGGTTCAGTAGTTTCCTCACCATTATCCTCCTTGTCTATGATCTACTTCTCAAACACTCCAGTGCACATGATAAATTCTAGGATATGTTGGTCATCTTGGAAGACTTGAAAGTTAGTAACATTATCCAGAATTGCCAGGGCTGAAACAAGTTCAACCGAGAATTTATTTATTTTGGATTTATCCATTGGATGTAATGAGCTGGCTGAAATAGCCAATGTGTCAGCAACAATGTTCTTTCTTCTTGGGATGGTTTTGATGTCAAAAGTGTCAAAGTCGTTGATTAAATCCCATGCCCTATTTTGGTAGGCTGAGAGCCTCTTATCATTGCAAGTGTACAAACTATGGATCTGCTTGACAACCAATTGTGAGTCTCCTTCCACCATCAAGATTTTGACTCCCTTCTCATGAGCTAGGAGAAGTCTGCAAACCAACGCTTCATATTCTGCAACATTGTTAGTGCAAAGAAACTGTAACCTATAAGCAGCATAGAAAGACTTACCCCTTGGATTTATCAATTTGATTCTCACACCTACTCCTTATTTTCACTTAGAACCATCAAATCATAGTTTCCATATCTAAGGTGGTTTAGTAGGGCTGGGTTTGGTCGAGCTTTTCTTAGAGAAACCCTTGGTTCTTGGTTTTCGGCTTCTTTCTCCATCGCTGTCAGAAGAAGTTGATTCTCCTATATTTTGAGTATGCCTAGGTTTGGGGAGTCCATTGTCTTCACTGCCTTTATCTTCCAGTATCCCCTTGTAAGGGGGACATGCTCCATCATCCGAGGTACTCCAGTCACTAAGCATGTTTAGGGCAGGGCTTTTATCTTCAGGATCTAACCCACTGCCTTGACCTTGAGGCAGATTGTTTGCAAGGACTAGGCTATACATACCTGATGTGATGTTGTTCCTATCTTCTATCCCAAGTACATCTTATTTTATCATCAGTGCTTCTAGTAGCTCACTTGGTTGGGCAATTTGAGCCAATACTTGTGACAGTGCTTCTTGAGAACTGGGGCATGTAAATTCATAATGACTAACTTGATGTAATCGGTAGTATCCGGGTAGCAATAAGATGTTGGGATCTACATCTTGGCCTAGATGTCGCAGGCTAGCTTTTGTGTTATTGATGAAACTCTGGAAGATGTCATCATCTATCTTCAGTTCTAGGAGGCCTTGGACAGGAATGTAATCTGACTCTTTGCCTCCCTAGATTTGAAACATGAAAACATCGTCTAATTGATAAGTGCCCAAATCAGTTTGAGTGAACAGGACTTCATTCGGGGCATTTTATTCAGTGATCATCCTCTTTAGCTTTATCTCTGCATCTATCTTGATCTAGTTATTCAAACCTCTCCAAGGTAGCCAGAGCTGGGTAAAATCTATGGATAGCCATCCTCTTAAGCATTTAGTCCATTCTCAACTTAGCAACATCCCATAGGTCTCAGGTATGTCTACTATGTGTACATCAATGCACTCTTGTATCCTAAGATCTACGACTAGTTAAATGTGCACATCTTTGAGTACACCAATTACTTTGACCTCAGTTTTGTCCAACTGTATGACCACCCAGTTTGTTATTTGGGGCACCATCCCTAACTTCTGGCAGATTGATAGGGGCATAATGTTGCATGAGGCTACTGAATCAATTAGGCAATTATGTAGGTTCTTTCCAAACATCTACAGGCTGAGTAGGAATGGTGGGACCTCTGTCCTATCCATGAATACTGTTGGGACTGCCTCAGATGTATTGACACTGGATGTAGGCACCCTAATGCTATTGGTTGACAGGCCAGGTTTTGAATGATCCAAGGATCTTAAAAGGGCTTCCTTTTGAGATGGGTAGCCCTGCAGTAGTTCAAACATAGAGATGTTTGCCTTAGTTTTCTTGAGTTCATCTAGTGCACTATACTTGTCATTTGACCAGGCCGTTCCTTGGTAGCCAGCATATGTACTTGTCATAGGAGGTATGGGGGCATTTGGGCCCTTTGGAGGTATGGGATTGTTACTTGTCTGAGGATTTGGTAGAGTTGGTTGCTTCCCTAGAGGTATGCCATCGGTGAGGGGTTCCTTCCTACTTCAAAGGTTATATGAATTTTTCTGATCATTTTGGAAGGCATGCACCTCAAAATATTTAGGCTTATTTTCCCTCTAAAAAGCGAACATGAATTCATTTTCTCCTGTATAAGCTTCTAAGCCTCCTTCCTATCTAGAATTGTAGGAATCGAACACCATGGTGTTGAATTGCACCAAGCCCCCCTCTAGATTCTGAGTGTAGTGCTCTTGGGAGTTGTTCACATATCCATTATTGTCTTGACGCTTTATTGGAGCTTCGACAAAATTGGCCTTTGAAGCCTCGTAAACATTAGCATCATCTGCTGGGATGCTGCCATTATTTGGCCTAGTGTTTCATGGCTGACTTTGTCTTTGTTGCCTGAATGGTTTCTCCTGAGTGTTGTTGTTGGTGTATGCATTAAAACCCCTGTTTGGATTGTGAGGGTATGTATTTAGACTAGCAGACACTTGTTGGTATCTGCCCTAATTTTGGGGTGGGTTTAGCTTCATTCTGGTAACTTTTCTAGTGAATTGTGATAATGTCTTCTTTACGGCATCCAACTCATAAGCCATGAGATCGTCAGGCTCATTTTTGGGCACCACCCTCTGTTCTACGAATGCTATCTTATGAGTTTCATAGCTTGGATAATTAATGGGTGGAGGCATGGTTGTACATGGTTGTGCTGGTATAGGATTTAGCATAGGTAGGTGGTTGGCCAAGGCTTGATTGTTTGCTACAAATGGGTGTGGAACAGCAAGATTACTCATGATGGGTGCAGCCGCATAGCTTCCTTCTTGTGGATCCATTTTCTGAGTGAAAGTGATGGCTTCATTATACACCTTTTCAATTGTGTCTCTATCTATCAGGGGAAATCTTCTTAGAAAGATCGAGGTAAATGGATCTAAAGCCTTTAAGTAAACTTGTATGACAGCCTCATCTGGTATAGTGTAAGGAGCTTCTAACTTTTGATGCATTTTGTGAAAATGATGATTAAACATAGCAATGGGCTAGTTAGGATCCTTCCTCGTGGTTATGAATTGGTGATGCATTGCCGCAGGATCGACATACAATTTGAACTGATTGAGGAACTTGGTTTCAAAGTCATTTTATACTGAGATAGAACCTCGTGGCAAATTTAGGTACCAGTTGTATGCAAACTCTCCCAAAGTGTATGGGAATAGACGATAGACAATGTCTTGGTGAGCAATCTCTTTACGGTTGCAAATTTCCTTGAAGGCACGGATGTGTTCTTCCACTATCCTAGATTTTCCATATATGAACCATGTACAAAACTTCTCCAAATTTTTAGGTAACTCATGGAGATGCCCAACAAAGTTCAAAGGTGAGCTGGTTGCATTAGCGAAAAAGGCCATTGGACGAGGTTGCTACAAATGTTGATTTGGAAAGTTCTAATTTTGATTGATGCCTGTGGTAGTAGTTGGGGCAGCGATGTGTGATTGTTGTCTAAGAGGATCCTGAGGTGTGGAAAGGTGAGTAGAAGATTCACCTCTTTCTTTTCCCTTGCCGCTGTGAGCCCTTCGGTGGCGAGTGAGTTTGAGGAACTCACCTCTTTTCAAAGATGATCTAAGCACATGCTCGAATCTCTCTAGAGAGAAGGATCCAATATTATCCAATTTTTTTTTAGGTCTTGAGGCCCTCCTTCTAGTGCCACTTCTATTGAGCGTTGTTTTAAAACAAGCCAACTTGCTAGGATCTCGAGATTTGATTTCCTCTCTTGAAAGAATAACCGAGTTATTCCCAAGGTTCTCTGGGGTCGGGTTACAACCTTCTTGGTTACTCAGTTGAAGATAAATGTGATTATTCATGAGGAGGCCTTGCTAGTATGTTCAAGACATCAGACTTCAAAATATTGTTAGTTCTCTTTTTGGTATTTTCCATTTTAACAAGTATGGATATGGTAAATTAAATGCAATTCTGTGTTTTATTATTATTATTATTTTGAGACAGTAATTTTCAGAATTTCAAAACAGAATTAAAGAGATGAGGGTAACAAGAAATATAATGGATCATAAAGAAAAGTAAATCCTAAGGACATAAACTGCTATAAACCCTTCCTTGTGAATTAAATGCTGGAGAGATTTGGAAGAACCCACGGAGCATAAATTAGACCTAGTCACAATTCACTACTCCACAGATGCAAGTGTTTGGAGAGAAGATGTATTCACTCATGCAAGATATTAAAAATCTATCAAATCATGATCTTTATTGTATTAAGAAGTCGGCCCTTTACATTGCTTTTTGATTACAATATATAGAGTTTTGATCTACAACTCTGATTTTTGGAGTTAGGGCATCAGAGAGTTTAGACTAGAGAATAAAAGCTAAAACTAGAACTTTATAGAAGGGAAACTATTGCTAACTGATACTATATAACTTGCATGGATTCTTACACCCATTTACAATCCATTTTCTCATGCAAAGAGGGAAAAATCCTCTAGAGAAGAGAAAGAGAAAGAAGGTGAATTCCTTCTATGAACTGGAAGTCTTCTTCTTGATTCTGGTGGTTCTTCTTGGATTCTTCACCTGGAGCTGTTTCTAGTGGTGGGAACTGATAGGAAACCTTGAGTCTTCCCAAAATGAACTCAAGTTGCCCATTAATCTGATCTGAAGTTTAACTGGTGTCTGAAAAAGTGACCTCACTGAAACCCCCAATTTTTCAGACCCTGACCTCTACCCCAAAACTTTAATGCTTTCAGAATTTCCTGGGTGCTCCTCAAAATCTTCAAACTTGGAGGTCCAAAATTTTACACTTGTCGTGGGCCGAAAGGCCAAAAAAACTTGAGGAGGCCAAAAGGATGAAATATTCTAAGGCCGAAAGGCCAAAAAACTCGTTGATTTGGGAGGCCGAAATGCTGAAAACTCAGAGGCCGAAAGGCCAAAAACTCTTCCTTAGCATAATTTAGCCAAGTGCTGAAAATATTGCCCTCTCTACCCGGTATTTAAACCTTGGAGCTATATCCAGTGAAGACCTCTGGGTGGGCTACCCAAAGCCTCTGCACTATTTCCTGAACCTCTTCAAAATTGATCTCCTTCCTTTTTATCTTGGTGACCCTTCGTTCTTGCTTCTTTCTGAAGATAGTTAATTTAGAAGTGAAGAACGTGATCTCTTCTTCATGCTGTGACATTCTGTGTATTTCATCTTTCATGTAGAACAGTTGCTGTAAGGCCTCCTTGGTATTGACTTTGGCCTGAACATCTCTGAACTATTGGACCACTTCCTTGGAGGGACGTAGAGCCTATTGGCTTTCATCTTGATAGACGTTGAGGTCGACCCTTGTGAAGAAGGTATCTATATATTTCATCCATTTTATGAACTCCTCCCATTTTTCATCTATTAGGGCCTGGTGCTTCTTGTAGGCCTTAATTATTTTGGTCATTTGTTTGATCCAAGTCTCAAACTTATCCAATTCTTCGCCTTCATAAACTTTTACCAAAATTTGGAAGTGTTGCTTTTGAATTACCTCCAAATCCTGGAGAGCTACTTGCCTCTTAACTACCTCTACATCCACAACCCCGTCATCTTCCACTAGGTCAATGAGTGAATTAACCTCAACCAATATGGTCCTGTATGGCCTAAATATTGATGGAATTGCCTTATCCCCAGATTTTCTGAAGTATTTATCCAGTCAGCACTTGCCTGGATGAAAGAGGGGGTCAAACCTACTGCAAAATTTGGTGTAGCCCTTTTATCAAGCATGGCTTGTAGTCAAGATTCTAAACAATTTGGGTCAATAGGTCCCACCATCTTTTGGATGAACCCTTTTAATGCCTCATTTTGGTCTGCTAAAACCTTGATGGTTTCTTCATCTTTATTCGTGAACCCTAGAGCATGCTTCAGCCCTAAAGTTGCTAGTGTCTTTCTCCCTTCTCTTGTAGGTTTTCCCAAATCTATCTCTTTGAATGTATAACCTTCTGATGAAATTGTCATCTGAGAAGTGCTCAGGGGAGGGATAGTTATATGGGCTTTCCAATGACCCTCAGTGTCTTGAGTTACATATTACATGATCTTTGAAGGTGCATTGATTTCTATCTAGTGGAAATATTGTCTCATAGATGTCATACTTGTGTCCTCTCCATCTAATTCACTGGTGTAGGTTCTTCTCCTAGGTCATATCTCCTTGGTAAACCAAGTAGGTTTACCAAATGTAGTTACAGTTTCATATGGTGCAACCTAGAGGATTGAAGTGAGGCTTTATATTTCTGGCTTTGTTTCTTTTTCTGATTCCTTTTCTTTCCCTTTTCCTTGTTCATTCCCTCCTTCCTTCATTCCTTCCCCTTCAGCATCCACATCCATTTCTCCTTCCTCTTTCTTCCCTTCTACCTCTACTATTTCAGTCACCACGTTTCCTCCTTTGTCCAGTGTATCTTCCTCTGAAGTGTCAGTTGATACCTCTGACCTCAGACCGGTTATGGCCTCCAGTGTCTCTTCCTCTGAAGTGTCAGTTGATACCTCTAACCTCAGACTAGTTATGGCCTCTAGTGTGGATTGGAAAGGTGATGTGTCTTTAATACTTACTGCTCCTTCGGAAACCTGGGTGGCACATGTTGGAGGGATTGATGTTGAGGGAACAAGTGTTGGTATGATTGGAGTGGGAGATGAGGAGATGGTGGTAGTAGATGGAGGCGGAGTTGGTGCAGGAGTAGGTGTTGGAGTTGGTAGGGAAACCGGTGGAGTAGGTATGTGAAGTGGTAGAGAAGTTGGTGGAGTAAGTATGTGAGGTGGTGGAGTGAAAACATAACTCCCTCCAGCTATGTTGTTTGTTGCTAAACTTTGATTCACCCCAGTATCTTGGGTTTTAAGCCCTGGAGTATAATGGGAGCTTATTGGAGGAATAGAAACATTCACCAAAGGTTTGGTGAATTGGACCGATGGTGGAGTGAGGGCTACTTGGGGTTGTATGAGCGATGGTCCTCCAGTGTGTGTATCTTGGCCATGATCTGAAAAGCCTTCAAGTCCTTCAAATTCAAAAAGCATAAACTCATCTGACCCTAAGGAATCCAAAGGATTATCCTATTCTTTGGGATCCTCTTTATGTTTCTTGGTGGTCTCTTTTTCTCTCCTCTTTTGCAACCTCATCTTCTAGACCAGGGGCTCATTTGCATCCTCCTCCTCAGGCTCTTCTTGTACAGTTTTTAACTGTGGATATTTGGAACTCCTCTTCCTCTTATATGTTTTCTTCTCCTCAACGGGGGAAGATTGGCTAGAAGTAGATGGGCATTCTCCTTATTAGGGTTGTGACAGTCCTGCTGGTGGGTCAATCTGGCCCGTCATTCTAGTTTTCTTAGGCCTAGTATTGGAGCCATATTCAACTGGTCGTTCATGACCATACACCATTCTTGGCTTCTGAGGGGGAGCCTTCTTATATTTAGGAGTTGTTTAATTCTCTCCTCGTTGTTTCTCTACCTTCCTGGAGGGTTCCATTAATTTTTTCACTGGGATTGGACTCATCTGGTGTGGCTTCTTGATCCAATATATCATGGTCTTTATCATGTGCCTTGCCCTAAAGTCTATGTCATCATTTTCATCCTTGTCCACCTCGGCGTTCATGATTGGCCAATCATACACCTTATATTTTGTGTAAATGTCTTCTAAGACCTCCTCTGAATCACATTCCCATACCTTCAAGGAAATAGGAACCTTCAACACCTCTTTTTCCAGAGCTAGGTTCATTCTGCAGTAATCTCAGATCCTGACCTCATGATCATCTATACATTTTATCCAATGATCTTCCAGATGTGGCTCATGTACATATAATTTGCCAATGATATGGCTATAAGTACCTATAGGATCAAAGCGGGCTCGTAGTGTCTTGTAGAGCTGTAAGGGATAGTCATCCCATTCAAAAGCAAGGGATTTGCAAACCTTCATATCCTGTAGTGTATAGGGTCCCAAAGAGATGGTAATGTCCCAACAGTGCTTCTTCTTATGCTTGATGTGCTCGTATGCATCTGCGAGCTGCCTAGCCATCTCTAGTATGATTATCTAGTCAGATGGATACCTGGGCAACTTCTTTTGTTGTATGGTTGACCTAGCTATCCCAATGTACGTGAATGTCTTGAACTAGATAAAATAGGCCCCAATGGCCCTTACCTTAGCAGCAGCTTCTTCTGACATTCTTTTAGCAAAGTCACCTTCAATAGATTGGATGACTATGAATATGAATGCATCGTTGACTATTTTGTAATCAGGGGAATCCTTTGGCATGTTTTCTCCTTTTATGAACTACGGGTATACAAGATGGGGCCATGTATTTGGATCATTAAAAATTCCCCTCTTGGTGAGGCTGGGATAATCTGCCCGTATAGCTAGTAGACACTATGTAAGTGCTTATGTAGAACTTGGGGTTATGCTTCACTATTATCAACTGCTCATCCAGATTGTCACTAATAATAGTGCCCCAGTTGAATCTTTCCTTTCGTTCCCTGATCCTCTCTATCAGCAGGATCATCCAGTGCTTGAGTTGGGTGGACTGTGGTAACCCATACACCCTGCTTATCATTGTTATAGTTGCCTAGATATCATCCTTCATATAACCTCTCTGGAGGTCTATCTTGTCTAGTTTGTTCTTGGGAAGTGGTTTCTTGAGGTATTCCTTATTCATCATCTCGTTTACGGCTTGCTCCCTTTTACCAAACCATTTGTTTCCCTTTTCAATATAAAAGTCATAGAACTTGTCTACGCCTTTGTGGAGGTGGAAAACATCCTCGATGACATTCGACCTAATATCCAGTACTACTTGGTCTTTCAAGTTTAATACCACCCTCTTATCTGAATCATAGTGATGAGATAGGGTCATGATCAATTCTGAAGATGAAACAACCACTGGGTGTGTGGCTGCATTCACGATCCCGGATAGGACTAATGAAGTGCAATCCTCAGATCTGTTTGCTGGATGGGAGCACTGAGTTAGGAATTTGTTCCAATCTACATTCTTGATGTTGGTGTCAGTTATCTCACTATGTTTGTTCCCCACCTTTGAGCTAGGGGGATTCGCCTTGTATTGATACTTCATTGGGGATGTTATCTTAGGTTCAGTCATTCCTGCAAGAAAAGAAAAATATCAGTAGCTTATTTGAATAGGAAAAACAATTTAAACTATGAAAGAAAGTAAAGAGAGCTGGAAAAAAACAATTAAAGTGCAAGTTTTCACACTTTTGAAACTTTCAGGGTTTCAGACACCGAAAACTAGTTCAGAGACCAAAAAGTCTGAAAGTGCGAACAAGTATATGGTAGGGCTAAGTCCATCAGGGATTTCAGAGTTTTAGACACCGAACTGGGAGGGGCTTTCTCAAGAACGCCAAATCATCTGAACATGGTGAGGAACCCGGATGGACTGATCATAGGTTTCACTTTCAGCTTTTTGGACTTTCAGACCTTTCAGATGTCTGAAAGGCCGAAATGTCTGAAATGACATTTGGTGAAAGTGAAGATCTAGTTTTTGGCCCTTCGGAGGCCGAAAACCTACGGCAAGTGTTGTGACTAACAAAAACACAAGACCCTAAACCTAGACCTAATGACACCAGAAAACCCTAAGGACAATAGGGAGGGACATCCCTGTCGACACACAAAGACACAGAGGCCCGAAAGGGTGATGAAATGAAGTGCCCTATGTTGGACATGCACTAGGGGCACTGAAAAAACCCTAAAACCAAAGTAAACCCAAAAGCACCAAGCGAGGAAGAGTGAAGAGAGCCTACCTCAAAAGATCAAGCAAAGGGAGGGCAACCAGGTAGCTTGGAAGAGGAGGCGGCCGACGAGGAGAAATAGACGAAATCGCAAGCGGGAGCATAAACACACAAAAAAATGCAAAGTGAATCGAAAAAAAGGAGGTTACCTCTTTTATAACCCATGGGATGATGTCAGTGGTTTTGGGGTTTCGTACCTTGAAATGCCAAAAATGCCAAAGGAAAACCAAGAACCTTTCGGCCTTTCGGTGTTTTCAGAGTCCAAAATCACTGAAAGGTCTGGTCTTTGGCCTTTCAGCCATTTTGGCATTTCAGAGGACCTAAGTCCTCTGAAAGACCAAAAAGGCCAAAAGGTTGGGTCTTTGGGCTTTCAGCCATTTTGGCATTTCGGAGGACATAAGTCCTCTGAAAGGCTAAAAGGGTCAAAAGGACAAAAAAGGGGTTTCCTTTATCTGCTTTGGTTTCAGTAATCTTCTCCGGTGGCCGACTGGATCTCTACGAGGGGCAGACACGAAAAAAGACAAAAAGACAAAAAGAGGGGGGTCCCCATGGTTAGAATACCAAAAAATGGGGTGTGTGTTGTGGACCCACAAAAGATCCCATTAAATGAGGTCTCAAATGGGCTACCTTTGAGGTCTTGTTACACTTAGTGATACAAAAGGGACCTTCCCACACTGTGTCAAATTTGGCATGCTGACCTGTCTTGGTTTCTTGTTCACTATACTTCAAAACCAAATCACTTTCTTTAAATATGGAGTCAAAATAGTTCTCAAACAATATTTTGACATCTTTTTGATAAATTTTTAGGTCATTGAAATCTTTTTCCCACACTCTTGCAAATTCAAGAGTTTGGTCAATTGCGCATTCATGACATTGTTATCCTCAACTTCAAGAGATTTTAGAATTTATAAAGTTGGGATATTCATTGAAATTGGTAGGAACACTTCTTTTATGTACACCAACTCATAGGGAGAGGTTTTCCAAAAACAAATATGTGTAATGTATTCAACCCATAGAGTTGTCTTCAAATGTTTTTGCCATTCCCTTTGGCGCTCTGAACTCAAGCTCTTGATAATTGTTATAAAATTATTATTAGTTGAATCTGCTAAAGCATTTCCTTATGGGTTGTAATTGGGAAAATACTTTAAGAATATACCATTTCTCAAAGAAAACTTAGACATTTTTGACCCAGCAAAGGATTTTGTATTATCAGAGATAATGGTCTTTAGTGGCCCAAATCTAGATACTAATTCTTCAAGGAAGTTGACAATTTCATTTTCAATAGCATTTTTTAGGGGTACCACTCTATCCAGCAAGTAAAATAATCTCTATTAGTCAGAATCCATGTGTTCCATACACTATAAGGCTGATTTTTCATTCCATTAAAATCTAGGCCCCAATGTAGAAAAGGTTCATCAATCAATCTCGAGTTCAATGACATTGCTGATTTTTTCCCCTTGGCGACATAGAGATGGTATATTGTGCACCTTTTAACTATTTGATGACAATATATGAACAAGGTAGGCCAAAAATATCCAGCATGCATATTTTCAATATAGTGGTTCTCATTGAAAAAAATTCCTCTTAAGGGTCCGTTATGCATTTTTCTAAAACCTTTTCACTATGAGTCTTGTTAGTACAATGAAGGAGAACTCCATCAAAGTTTATTTTGAAAAACACTCCTTCAATTAGGAAATATCCTACTACTTGCAATATATATTATCTTGTTTTGAAACTAGGAAGATGAGGTGAGTATTTACTTGTCTGCATAAAATTGATCTGATCTGCAACCCAATCTTCTATCTCTACTTCGTTATTAATTAGAATCGGCTATTCACCTTGTTTGTTTCCTTTTTCCATGTATTCATAGACCCCTCTACCACAAATCTCTTTAGTGGTTGTAACCTCTATATTCTAACATTTTGGTGATCTAGTTAGCTATTTTTCCTGTAATTTCACCCTCCATAATATATTCTCGCATATTGGGGTGCGCAAAATATATTAAAACCTTATTTCCAACAATCAAGTTTTTGAATTTTTTTAATCCTTGACCATGGTGAAATCTTTATTTTCAACAAAGTTGAATTTAATTTCATAATATTTAAGGTTCCTTGAGTGTAACATGATTGGATTCTCCCTCTTTTGTTCTTTATCTATTTGAGTTAGCACAAAAACAATGTTATGCTCACTACCATAGACATACATGATAAAATATTTAGAAAAAAATTGGATTGACCACTAGTGCATCAGCTATAGCATCTTTTATATTTTTAAAAGATATTATACCTTCTGGTGTCCATTTGAAATCTTGCTCCTTCTATAACATTAGCATGATCAATCTTACCAACCCAACAAAATATGAGATAAACTTGCTGACAATATTTATTTTCCCTGGAAAGGACTAAAATCCCTTCTTTTTCACCAGTATGTGTAGTTCCATGATGGATTTTTCTCTTTCAAGATTAATTAAAATACTTTCTTTGGAAATGACATGGCCAATAATCTTTCCTTGAGAGACCATGAACACACATTTCTCAGGGTCAAGGGATATCCCAAACTGCTCACATCTTTGGAAAACCTTCTCAAGATGATCATGTAACATCCTACATTGTGAGCACTTATAATTAGATGCTCAATTTAGCCCCATTCTATCATGTATGGGCTCCCACATTAATTTATTGTACTCCAACTTTTTATTGCTTATCATTCTGGCATTCTCTCCGCATTCCCAACTCCTGAATCAAATTTCATAAATTTTTGGGGGGACCGACATGTTCCTTTATTTTTCCCCAAAATTCAAATTAGAGGCATATCTCATTGGTTAAGAAAGAAATCTAAAATCTCATCGACTTCCTTCAATTTTTGAGCCTTGAATTTTGTGATAGGTATATAAACAACCTATCTATCCTTATTAGGAAATAAAGCAATTGTAATTCAAGATCTCTCCTACAAATTTGCATCTCAAGCAATCTAAGGAAGATCTCAAGTATTTCAAGGTATTTTCCAATTCAATCTTCTCCATGGATCGAGCTTCTTTCCCTCATTGAAGGCCAAGCCAAAGGATTCCACCATCAAGGAATAAGATATTTTACATATGCATACATTCACAAGCATCCAAGAATTAAAGCATTCAATTCTTCAATTCATTCTCATTCCCTCCATCAAGCATTGTGGAAAACTACAAAATTCATGGTACAAGGCTTGCCTTTCATAATTTCCTTTTAGGTTTTTATGTGGAGTCAAATCTATTGCATTAATACTTGTGATTACATCAAAATAAGCATCACACCATGATTGTATAAGGTAATTTATTTTTATTATCTAGCTTCTATTTCATATCAACATACTTTCCTTTCAAGATGTGATAAACTCCCCCAAAGTCTTTGCTATTTTCTTCAAGGATCAAGATTACAACACATGTGCATAGAGTGCATAGTGCTTTTTTGCTGATTTATCTTTAACACCCTCTTAAATATGCTTTCTTCTCTAGACCATAGCAGATGATTATATTTATAACATCTTATATACATGCCTTTCACAAACATATTTTCCTTAATAGAATTTCAGATATATTAAGCATTCTACAATTTTAAATTTTATGACCAAAGCTATATGTTAGGTCCAAAAGAAGGAAAACACAAATGAGAAGGGGGGGTGAATCAGTTGTGTATACCATATAACTTTAATTCCACTTTGTCCAACTAGATCTAAAAGATAAAAAGTAAATGCAAGATCCACAACACATAACACAAAACACTAAGAATTGTTCTCGAGGAAACCCAGTTAAGGGAAAACCTTGGTGGGAATCAAACCCACAAGATGAATGTACTCTATTAAAATCATTGCCCGGTTAAGAGAAAAATAGAGAAAAAAGGATGCACAAGAAACCACATGCTTACATCCTAATCAACAGACATACTTCCTAGAGCTCATTTCTCACAATACAATCACAGATCTATCCCTCAGTTGGGTTTGACAATCTATCATCAATTACAATAGGGTGTACATACAATCCATTAGAACCAAACTAACAAACACCATCTCCAATTCTAATATAGTTCCAATGAAGTACAAACTCTTCCTTAAAGAAACAAAATTTCTTCTTACAATCGCATACTACCACATCTCTCTCTTTCTTCCTCTTACACAATAATTAAAAAAATGATCTCTCATTTATATTGATTATAAAGAATAATCAACCACTAGGTTGGCTATACCTATAACAATAAAATATGTAAAAAATGCTCAATCTCCAAAGTGATCCAAATCAAGTTTGCTAAGACTTAGATAGGATCCAAGTCTCCAATCATGAAAAAAATAGCATATCACCAAAACAACATCAAGAATCTCAACACGTTACTCCATCCAGTCGGATAAGACCTAAATGAAGAAATATCAACATGCTACCCAAAATAATAAATCTGATCACCTCGAACAATGCAATCAAACAACACGTTCATTACATGATCCAAGAATACCAACAAGCACCATGAATATTGATCATAAATAAATCCAAACTTGTCTTCATCTCTGATCAATGGGAACACTAAAATACCAAACTATGTCACAACAAAAGATAACTTGTCGTACTCTGATTCATGAACAACACTAGTTGTGAACACAATGATAAGGCATCATGTAATAACCATCTTTGCAACCTGTGAAACATCAAATCAAAGATGTACCGATCCAAATACTCAACCTCTATACACAAGAACACTACAATAACAAAAACTAGCAACATGATCAAATCATACTCAAACTATCACCTCAACATCTGTGAACCTTTTTAGACAAACTATAGACACCATGGAACAACACCTTATGATCACAACTCAAGATCTTCAATATATAACCTGCAAAATAGAAATCTTCTTCACCAACCACACTGAACACACTATCTAAAATAGTAACCAAAATGTTGACATCAATGACAAAACATTAATCTCAGCACACCCAAAAACCAAACTCTTATATGCTCAACAATCTTTCAACAATATCCCCCTTTGGCATTGATGGCAACATGCAAAGTGAAAAACTTATCAATGCACAAAGTCATTAATATATCCACCCGATCACTCTGAATATCCAACATCAATACAATCTCTCACTCCCAAACCTAATAACTTCTATTTTTCACATACAATATCTCCCCTTTTGACATCAATGGAAAAGGACCAAAGACATGAAAAAGAACTACACTCACCTCAAAAGGAAAAATATAAAAATCTTAGTACCAATCCAAAATAACCATAAGACTCCTCCTCCTAAGGAGTAGTCCCCAAACTTCATCAATCTAGTGAATGATATTTTGATAGCTTTCTAGACTGATGTCATCCTCAACATCATTAGCTCTAATTAGGAGGGGATCTCACCCCAAGTTTTTCCCTAAGATACATAAATGTATCCTTTAGAAAAGGCTTTGTAAAGATGTTAGAAATATGTTCCTTAGTAGATACAAATTATAGTTTCACTGACTTTATCCCTCAAGACATGAAACTTAATAGAAATATGTTTTTCCCTTGAGTGTAACACAAGATTATTTGAGATATTTCTAGCACTAGAGTTATCACAGTAGATAACAATAGGTTCATCAATGTTTATCCTTATATTCTTCAGCATTTGCTTCATCCAAATAACTTGATTAAATTTTATTGCAGCAACAACATACTTATCTTCAACACTAGATTAAGAAATACAATCACACTTCTTACTAGTCCAAGAAACTAGTCTCTTATCCAAAAAAAATGCACCTCCATTAGTACTCTTTCTGTCATCAACATTTCCTACCCAATTAGCATCAGTGTATGTACATAGAGTAAAATCATCATCTTTTTCATACCATAATCCATAGTGAACTGTACCCTTCAAGTATCAGAAAATTGTTTTGACAATAATTATATGTGATTCCTTCGATTCAAATTGAAATCTTGCAACAATTCCAACAACATTTCATGTGTTTGGTCTAGAATGAGTTAGATATTGTAGTCCTCTGATTATAGATCTATATAGTGTCTGATTATCACAAGGGGAATCATCAACTTTAGTTAACTTGTAACCAGTAACCATAGGAGTTCCTACTAGTTTTGAATCTTCCATACCAAATTTATTTAGCAATTCTCTGACATACTTGGACCGTGTGATAAACAATCCTCTATCCAATTGTGTAACTTGTAATCCAAGAAAGAATTTCATCTCACCTATCATAGACATCTCAATTTATTTTTGTATTTTATCAACAAAACCTCTACTTAGCTCATCATTCCACCAAATATAATATCATCAACAAATAGTTTAACAATCAAGATATTATCATTAGTTCTTCTGAAATATAAGTTACTATATGTAGTACCCTTTCTTAAACAATTCTTTATCAAATACATGTTCAATCTAGCATACCAGGATGTAGGAGCTTGATTTAGTCCATACAAAGATTTCTACAATTTGAAAACATGTCTCCTTCCTCAGTTAGAGTAAAACCATCATGTTTCTTAATATAAACATCTTCCTCGAGTTCACCATTTGAGAATGCAAACTTAACATCCATATGATATCATTTAAATTTTTTGTAAGTTGCGTATGCAATAAATAATCTAATAGCTTAAATTATAGCTACAAGAGAAAAGGTTTTAGTAAATTCAATACCTTCCATTTGTGAATATCCTTTGCATGCCAGTCTTTATTTATTTCTAACCACTTTACCATCTTCATCCAGCTTGTTTCTGAATACCCATTTAGTATTGATCACATTTTTGTCACTAGGTCTAGGAACAAGAATCCAAGTCTTATTCTTCTCAATCTGATCAATTTCTTCCCTCATTGCTTTCATCTAAATCTCATCCTTGCATGCTTATTTTATATATTTAGGCTCTAATTTAGATTAACAAAAAAACATGTCTCATCCCTAGAAATTCTTCCTCTAGTTTGTACATCTCTATTCTTATCACTGATAATAAAATGACTAATCCTTACATATCATGGAGTTTTTGGTGTAGGGCATGTAGAAAACCCTTCATTGTCAACATCCACTTCATTTTCCACAGGTTCTCTTTTCTCTTTCGGTGTATCCTAATTTTGATTTTACACTTCCATAATCTGATTGTTTTCTTTAGCTACATCATACCAGCAAGTTCTTTCTGATCTTTGTACATTTTCATCAACTCTGACATTTGCACTTTCAACAATCTTTTCCAATCTATGATTATAATATTTTTATGCTTTGATCTTTGTAGAATACCCAATATAAATTCCTTCATCACTTATAGGATCAAACCTTCCAATATTCTCATCTCTCTTAATGTAGCATTTACTTCCAAAAATTCCAAAGTATTTCACTCTAGGAATGTGACCATATACCATAGTTCATAACGAGTCTTACTAATTCCATGTCTAATATTTACTCAATTTAATGTATATACTACGATCCACACTGCTTCTCTCCAATAGATCTGTGGAACTTTTTCCTTCAATCAGCATAGTCATAGTTGTGTCTATGGTAGTCCTATTTATTTTTTCAGCAACACCATTTGGTTGTGGGGTTCATGAAGCATAATTCTATCTCTTTATCCTATGTTCATCACATAATGCATAAAAATCACTAGATGTAAATTATCCACCTATATCTCATCTTAGGAACTTTAATCTCTTCCCAGATTCTGTTTTTACTATCATCTTGAATATCTGAAATTTTTGAAAAGCTTCTGATTTCTCTCTTAGAAATGTAATCCACATCATTCTTGAATAGTCATTAACAAATAGCATAAAATATCTTTCTCCATAATAGCTTCTTGTCTCAATATGAACGCATAGATTTGTATGAACCAAATCTAACAATCCATTCAAAGAATATGTCTTATTCTTGAAAATAGATCTTGTCAGTTTACCCAATTGACATTCTTTGCACAAATTGTTAGGCTTCATCAGTTTAGGCAAATATATTATAGCATTAGTAGTGCTGACTTTCACCATATTATCAAAGTTCACATGACAAAATATTGTATTCCATAACCAATTGTCATCAATCTAAGAAATCAAACATTTATTCTCAACAATTTTCAAATGAAATAGATTACCAACAGTTTGTGTACCTAATGCAATAAGCTTTCTAGTACTTTCAGTGATCTTACAGATTTCATCCATCAATTCCAATTTGTAACCTTTATCCAATAGTTTTCCAACACTAAAAAATTTATGACTTAAACCTTCAACATACAAGACATCATCAATATTATTTTTTCCATCAAGAGTGATAGATCATTTTCCTTTAATCAAACAAGGAGCATTGTTACCAAATCTAGCAACACCACCATCATAGTCTTCAAGCTTCAAAAACTTATCCTTATCACCAGTCATATGATGTGAGAATCCACTATCAACGACCCATTGATCTCTTTTAACAACTCATGAAACCAATGGTTTTTCTTCATTGGGATTATCTTCTTTAATAGAAATAAGTGCAATTTCATCCTCACTAGCAACAGACTCATCATTAGCCACACCTTCTTCAACAATATAAAAACTCTTATGAGCCTTAGAATGATATTTCTTAGACTTGCCTTTATTATCCTTAGGGTTTTTGTTTGGACACCTAGATGCAATATAACCAATCTTATTACAATTGAAACATTTCAAAGGTAACTTTCCTTCATGCTTACCGAAACCCTTAAGTAGACTTCTTACGGTCAAAGATTCAAGTTCATCAATATTCCTTTCTTCCTCCATGATCTCTTGCCAATATTTAGCATAGTATTTGAATTCCATCTTTGTAGATATTTCTCCCTGGTCATGCTTAGTCACACTGGATTTAAATGCAGTCTCAACCTTTAGAAGTTCTTTACTAAGTGTAGTCATCTCATTGGCATAGAGTCTACTTGCCAAAGATTCTCTAGAAATGTCTCTTATGGTTCTTAATTCCTCAATAGTAGAAACTTTATCACTATAACATGTGGGCAAAGATCTTTGAATATTGTTTACAATTTTATTCTTTGTTAGGGTACCACGAGCACATCTAATTGCACAAACCAGATCATTTACTCTTTGCAAATAGACTGAGGCAGTTTCACCTTTGCTCATCTTCATATCTACATATCTTCATAAATAGTTTCTAATTTCTTCCATACCTCATGTGCAGTCCTTAATCTATAAATGTGAGAATATTTTGAATCAGGTAAGGCAATGATCAAGGTATCTCTTGCTAACATGTTCTCCTTGAATTTCTTCTTCTCATCTGTAGTAGCATTTTTTATATCATTCAAAATAGCATAAGGCTTCTCAGTAATCTACAAATACTTAACTTATGTTCCCATGCATGCTACCTAGGTAGTCATCTTATCCTTCCAAATCAGATAGTTGTTTCTATCAAACTTAGGACTCTTGTTTCCTATACTTACCATGGAGGATCTCCTTCAAGTGGGAAAGCTTCTTCAAAAGGAATAGGTTCTGATACTAATTTTTAGGCCCAAAAGAAGGTAAGCACAATTGAAAAGGGGGTGAATCAGTTGTATATACCATATAACTTTTATTCCACTTTCTCCAACTAGATATGAAAAATAAATAGTAAATGAAAGATCCACTACACATAACACACAACAAAAGGAATTGTTCTCGATTAAACCCAATTAAGGGAAAACCACAGTGGGAATAAAACCCACAAGATGAATGTACTTTGTTAAAAGCACTGCCGAATTAAGAGAAAAATAGAGAACAAAGAATGCACAAGAAACCACAGGATTACAACCTAATCATAAAGCATATTTCCCAAAGGTCACTACTCACAATACAATTATATATTTATCCCCCAGTCAGGTTCACCTATCTATCTTCAATTACAATAGGGTGGGCATACAATCCATTACAACTGAACTAACAAACAACATCTTCAATGCCAATACAGTTCCAATGAAGTACAAACTCTTCTTTAAAGAAAAAAAAATTCTTCTTATAATCGCATACTACCACATCTCTCTCTCTCTCTCTCTCTCTCTCTCTCTCTTCCTCTTACACAACAATTACAAAAATGATCTCTCATTTATAGTGATTACAAAGAACAATCAACCAGTAGGTCTGCTAGACCTATAACAATAAAAGGTGTAAACAATAAGCTCAATCTCCGAAGCGATCCAAATCAAGTCAACTAAGACTTAGATAAGATCCAAATATCCAATCACAAACACAATAGCATATCGCCAAAACAACATCAATAATCTCAACATGTTACTCCATCAAGTCGGCTAAGACCTAAATAAAGAAACACCAACACACTACCCAAAATAGAAAATTTGAACACCTCGAACAATGCAGTCCAACAACATGATCATTACATGATCCAAGAACACCAACAAGCATTATGAATACTGATCATAAGTAAATCCAAACTCATCTTCATCTCTTATCAACAAGAACACTAAAATACCAAACTCTGTCACAATAAAAGATAGCTTGTCGTACTCTGAATCATGAACACTAGTTGTGAACATAATGACAAGGCACCATATAATCACCAGCCTCGCAACCTTCTAAAACATAAAATCAAAGACGTATCAATCCAAATACTCAATCTATGTATATAGGAACACTGCAACAACAACAACATGATCAAACCATACTCAAACTATCATCTCAACATTTTTGAACCTCTGTAGACAAACTACAGAAACCATGGAACGACACCTTATGATCACAACTCAAGATCTTCAATATAACACTTGCACAACATAAATTTTATTGACCAAACACACCAAACACACTATCTAAAATAGTAACCAATATGTTGACATCAATGACAAAACATTAATGTTAGCACACCCAAAAACCAAAATCTGACATGTTCAACAATCTTCCAACACTATAACAGTTATAAAACACTTGATTCTTGATAGAGTTTCTTCTTGAAAACCCAATCCATCTCTTGTCAACACACTTACATGATGCAACCTTATGACCAAATCCATTACAAACATAACAGTAACCTTGAAAATACTGGTTGTACCCAATTGATTTCTTATGCCAAGGATATGAAGATCTAGAAGCGCTACTTTTTTCTCTGAGAATATCTTTGAATTTTCTTCCAGCATTAGTGTTATCATTTGTTTTATTTTCTTTTCACTTTTATATGTAGTAGCATGGTGATTCAAATCAACCTTCTTCCTTGGTGTTTGTCTGGCTATAAATTTCTTCATATCTGTAGTGACAAAGATTGTCTCATATTTATATCCTTCTGAAGAAATTTGTCCAACCTCGTATCTCAATCTTGTAGGATCCTTCAAATGCTTTTTCTGTCCAACATATCATTCAACAAGTTATTACTATGAACAAACTTTTGACTTCTCTCTAACTGACTCTTGACACTTTCAAGCTCTTTCCTCAATGCAACTACTTCTCCTTCAAGCCTTAAACATTCAATCCTTTTAACCTCCATATCATACCTTACTATATCAAATATCCTCTTGTGTTCTTCAAATTCATTTTTTAGATTTACAATCATGTTGTTCTTAAGGATTTTCTCTTTCAACAACGCATCATTATCTGAATTTTTCTTCAAATAAGTAATCTCATTTTCTAGTTTATTACACAATTCAGCCTTGTCTTTTAACTTAGCTTCCAATTATTCTTCGATCCTTTTTCTGTCAACCATTTAAAATTGTAGAAATTCAATAATATTTTTAGCCCCATCATGGTTTTGAATTACAACTTTATCAACCTCAACACTTTCCTGTAAGCCTACCTTGAGATCCTGATTTTCCTTTATAAGGCTCTTGATTACATCTAGGGTTGAAAGAAATTCTTCCTCAAGTCCAATCACTCCTTATTTTTCTATTTCATAGTCAGTAGAAGCATCAAACATATCTACAATACAATATTTAGAATCCATATTGTTAGACATATCATCAACAACATTTAAATCAGATTTCTTTTTAGGAAAGTTCTTAACCTTCTTATTCTTGCACTTCTTACCCATAGTATTCCTTCCACTATGAACAACCCAAGTTGATTAAACTTTTGAACGGGGAACCCTACTCTGATACCACTTGTTGGAATACTAGGATCACTAAGAGGGGGGTGAATCAGTGATCTACAAAACAATTTGAACCTTTTTAACTTTAAACCATTAATATAAGCAAAAGATCATATGATAACATCAACAACATTAGATATATGTGCAAAAAATATAAGATAACATAAACCATTTAACTTGTGCACTCATTTATCCACTTGATACAATGTTTATAGCAGAAAACCCCTAAGGTTAATTACCTACTTTATGAATATATTTTACTAAACCTTAATGCCTAGTGTTTAGAGTACCCACTCTAGGAGAACCTACCCCTTACAATTTTGAAACACTCACTTCATGGTGCACCAACCCCACACTAATTTAGAAGCACCAACTTCCTAGAGCACCAACCCCACACTGATTTAGAAGCATCAACTTCCTGGAGCACCAACTCCTAAAACATAATAAAAATAAATAGTTTTCTTCAGAGGGACACTCTATTTCTTTACATTGCATTTGATACAAAAAAACACCACAGAGATCTTGTCTTTGTTCCAAAAATATCCTCTTTACAATCATCTTTTATCAGGGATGATAATCAGGACAACACAGACATACTGTCATCAACCACTAAAAACTTTGATGTTAGAATTATTATTTTTACCTACGTCAATCAATGACAAACATTCCAATGTATAGATAAAAAATATTCAATCTTAATTTATATGATTTTCTCTTGCAACCAAGGCCCTGCCATGAAAGTTTTGTAAACATATTAGAAGCATGATATCCTTATGTTTGTTTATGTCTTCCATTTATAATCACAATTACATTCAACATGAAAAATATTTAATCCTGAAATGATCAAGTCTTCAGTATATATTCTTATGCAAATATGACTTTATTATGCATCTCCAATCTTAATGCGAATAATATTCTTTCTCACTCAAACTACAATTATTATGTTGTTCCAGAACTTTTGTAATCTATCTTGACCAAACATTAACATATTGTGAACACAAAGGAAACATTCAGCCTATCTAACCACATAGCACAATCAGTCATGGCAATCTTCATTATATCTATGAGATTAACAGTAACATTCTACTTTACATTTTCAAGAAAAACATTATTACTCAAATTTTTATCTGCAACTAGAATACCAATATATTTGAATAATACTTGACTAAAGGATGCTCATTTACTGCTATTTCTAACCTCTCAAACTTCACCTAAACCAATTTTTAGATATACAAAAATAACACAAATTTTTCACTCTTTGACTACTTTTTTCTTCTCAACCCATTCAACTTTATTCATAAACATTTTATTTGTATCCTTCAAATTTCATCAATAATTAATAAGAACAAAAACATAGTGAAGGACAAAATTATGCAACACGTTAATTCATACTTCAATATCATCTTACTTTATTAATCATTGAAGCCCTTTGATACTTCTTAGTGATAGAAGATACACACTCCTCAATTTCCATAATGGATGTGATCAAACCCTTATCTCTGTTATGAGTATCTAATCTAATTTTACTTCTTCATGTCATACACCAGCATCCTCTTTTCATTAATCAATTAGAAATGGAGATATGATAGGAATAAAATAAATACAGACATCAAATTCAAACCATCACTTGTTTTAAAACAAGCTCCCACTTTATACAAAATAATGTAATCATCAAGCATATTATTTAAATCAATATTTTTTACCATTAAAATTGATATCTTACCTTATTAAAATTGATGTTGTAATTCCTCTTCCAAACTAATCACTTAGCTCATTTCAAATCAATTTCTTTTTCATTCGAAAGGATATATTTTACTCCATTCAAGTCGGTATCTTTTCAAACAATATTCATGTCTTCTTATCCAAAACGGGTCACTTCTTATCTGCTATTCTGCTATCATTTTTATACTTTTCATAATAGATGGAATAGACTATATTTCAGTTTTGTAAGTTTATTCTGTTGCAAACTTAAAACCTCTTTGCAAAAGTATTTTGTCAAGACAGAATTTAAAATATATTGTATAATTCTGATTTGAATTACATCTTTTGAAATCCCGTCACTGATAAATGATTACAAAAATTGTTAGTTATTGACCTCCACTTAATTCTTTGTCATTATTAAGTTGTTCTTTAGTTTTTTGTCGACACATACATATTTCATGTGGCTCGAGTGACAGTAACTGAACTTTACTATGTGTTTTTTTTCTGCAACCTTTCCTTCCTATCATCATATCCTGTCACAAAGTGTACAAAAGATTGGTTTATTTACTATCACTCTTATTCTATTATGTTCCTGACTACACTATTCTGCTCACAAAATGTTCTTGATTCAAATCAACAAGTAGTGTAGATGAATAATTCATGTCTTCTTCATCATTCATACACATAATAGTTCTATTATCAATATTCTTTTATAGTAATCCATTCTTGCCACAATATTAACATAATATTACCATATATGTCAGTCCTTGCAATATATACTAGTAAAGTCTCATGACTACAACATATAATAGCAGATTACATAAGAATAATGTTGATCACCATCCAATGACTTATTAGTATCATCAACGAATTTATAATCATAGAGTCAATTCTATAAGCATTCCAATCAATGTTTTATGTTTTATGTCAAAGTCATGCATCCAAACAAAAAACACCTTTTGACTTCAATGAAAACATGCCAAAGTCAGCATATAATTGGTCAAAGAGTTGTTTAGATCCATAACAACACCTTTTTGAGCAGTTTGGAAGGCCTTACATTCTTTAAGTCACTTAAGTCAAACCCAAGAAACTAGTTGAATATTTTTTCTTCTTTTGAAGGTACATGTTCTGGATTTGTTGTAATTTTTTATATTCATTAAAAAGGAGCTATTAGTCTCAATTTTGGGGATTTAGTTCTTGGCGGAGTTCTTACCATCTTTCCGTGTTGTATTGTAACCTTTTTGGGGTTCTTTTAGTAGGGAAAAAAAAATTTTAAGTCACTTGACAGACTTGTATGCAGCCGTTAGAAAACACTTTTGATCAATAAAAAAATCTACTTCACCTTTCCGCATTCTTGTGATGAACTATAACTGATTGAATGTTTGAAGATGTTAAGTTGATAATCACCAAGTCATGGAAAATTTATGCAAGACATTAAATCATTTAATGTATTATATTGTCATTGATGTCAACTTGATATAATCTGTATGGTCATGGACATATTGCTAAAGACTTCAAAGAACCGATGAATCAAAAGTTATGCTATAAGTAATGCATATAAGTCAAGTATTCACAAAGTGACTATATACACTGACAGAGTGCACACCGATGGTTAGAGTAAATCAACGAGAGAAAATTCACAGTGTTACCCGATGAGAAAATGCACAGCATTACCGACGAGAAAAGTCGCAGTGTTTCCCGATGAACAAAGCACAGTGTAACCCGACGGATGGAGATCCTGAAGAAAAATGATGTTACACCAACAGAATAGTTAGTTATCACCGATGACTAACTAAAGTATTGACTGACAGAATAGAGAGTTCAGAAATGAAAAAATGCTTAGCTGTTAAGAGCTAAAAATAGACTTAACTAATACTTATCATTGTTTTAATCGACAAGTTAAAGCCAGAGATAAGTAAAGGATTTAAAGTTGCTTTGTCCAGTTGGCAAGAAGATCTCTATGAGATAAAACTGGATTTTTGCTTTAAATCTAATTGGAAAGAATTGTGGATCACGCCAAGATCAAGACAGCCAAGAAACGATGAAATCATGTCTATATAAGAGACAAGCTTATTCATTATGAATAAAGGGGGAGTGACAAGAGAATAGATGCTGGAGAGATTTTGAAGGAGAAGAAAGTCTTCATTCAGACCTAATCAATCAAGCCAAGGAAAGAGCTAAATTCTATAGACACCGATGAACAGTGATACAGCATCACAGAGTAGAACAGTGTGGAGTAAAGGTATTGAATCGATTACATTGATCAGAAAGGTAATGCACTTACAATAGATCTGAAAATCTACAATTCAAGTTTTATATGTGAACAGATCAATTTACTATTTCAGTTTAACCATTGAAGCATCAAGTCTCTTAACCGAGCAGGACTTAAAAGTCTTTTATAATTGAGATACATCCCAAGGAGTATCAAAAAGTTTGATCATACAAAGTAGCATTGGATATGCCCGATACCTATTAACAGGGAAAGTGAGTGTTTGATCAAGGATGGTATCATTAGATGCCAGATACTAAGTGACAAACTATCTATTCAAATCCTCTAACAAGGTCACACCTAACAGTGTGTTTGTAACCTTTAACAGGTTTGGCTCTTAACCAAGCTCACTTCAGAAGAGTGAAAAATTGGGGTACCAGTCCCAGTGGTTTTTCTATTAACAGGGTTTCTAAGTTAAAAATCCATGTGTTAATGTGTCTATGGGTCATTACTTTATTGTTTTGCATTTCACTTAAGTAAATATGGATTGATTGGTATACACTAGTTATTTACTGTGTTTCGGTAAATAGAAAGACTGCTTATTGGTAAGCATACAGTAGAAGGTTTTACAAAGCATTCTGACAAGTAGTAATTTGATATAAGTATTTCAAGGCATTCATCTTACAGGACTAAAGATAACTAGAGGTATAAATTTGTGGTACTAAGTTTGAAGGGTTGATTTAAGGATTAATTTTTGAGGCCACTGATTCACCCTCCCCCCTCCTCTTAGTTATTACTAACAATTGGTATCAAAGCTTATGTGCTTAGAAGGAAGGTTTCAAGACCTAAGCTAAAGATCACAAAATGAATAGATGAGATGTGCCCAAGTTGAACAAAGACAACTTTGCTTCATGGAAAAGCAGGATAAGACTCCACTTATCAGGTATTGGAAATGATGTTACTCAATACTTAGATATTGAATATGTGTTTCCCATAGGAGAATCCATAGTTGAACAAATGAGAGAGAATCATGAGCACAACTACATGATGATAGAGCTTTTTTCCTCACTCTCTGATGCTGAATTTGAAGATATCAAAACTTGCACAACTGCAAAGCAGATGTGGGACAAATTGAAGCTTGTACATGGTGGAGATAAAATGTTCTAAGAGCCAAGATAGAAAGCCTTAGAGGAAATTTTGATGATCTCAAAATGAAGGAAGGTGAAAACATCACATAGTACAGCTCAAGAATCAAAGAGGTAATCAATGCTATCTGAGGAGTTGGAGGTGTACTAAATGAAGATACAGTGGTAAGTAAAATTCTAAGAACCTTACTGCCTACTTATGCTATTAGAGTATTTTCCATACAAGAAATGAGAGTAGTAACAAATAACAATGTTACTCTAGATATATTGATTAGAAGACTGATTTCATTTGAGATGAATAACTTTGATAATAGTTTCTTACCAAACATAGAGTCTGCATTCAAATCTTCTTTGAGAATAAGTAAATCAAGTCATAAACACACTACGAGAAAAGATAGTTATAGTGAAAGTGGAGAAGAAGATCTTGATGAAATTGAAGCACTTATGGAAAGAAGAATGCAAAGAGGCAAAGGTAAATTACCACTTGTATGTTTTAACTGTAAAGAAATTGGACACTTTATTGTAAGATGTCCTAATAAAAGAAAAGGTGACATAAGTAATGACAAGTCATTTGAAAAGAAGTATGATAGAGGTGATAACTGAGATTACAAAAGCAACCAACAATAAAAAAGAAGAGAAAGCCGAGACTGCAAGGAAAAAGGAAAGAAGGCCAGTTACCTATCTAAATACAAAGATGAAGATACTGACACCAAATCTTATGAAGACATTGAGATGGTGTTTGTGGCAATAAAAGATGATTCAAATGAAGATGAAGAAAGGTATGTAGAAACTGCACTCATATCTAAAGTTAGTAAAAATGATGTCAGGATCATAGATAGTGGCTGCACTCACCATATGACCGATGAAAAACAAAAGTTTGAGACTTTTGAATACTACAATGGTGGTTCAGTAAGAATGGGTAATGACACACCTTATCTAGTTGAAGGTAAAGGAACTATAATGTTGAATAACCTGATAAAATGTGAAAATGTTTATTGGGTGAAAGGATTGAATTATAATCCATTGAGTGTTTCTCAGTTGAATAATTCATGTCATAGAGTAGAATTTGAAAATAAGAAGGCAAAGATCTTCAATAAATCAAGAATTCTGATTGGTACTGGTGAGCAGACAAAAGGTAACTTAATCTATCTAAATGATACTGGCACCACTTTCTTAATGGCTAGAAACAAAGATATATGGTTGTGGCACAAAATATTATGTCATGTAAACTTTGATAAAATTATAAAGATAAGCAGAAAG
The DNA here is from genome assembly GCA_018584345.1 of Thuja plicata. Classification (NCBI taxonomy): domain Eukaryota; kingdom Viridiplantae; phylum Streptophyta; class Pinopsida; order Cupressales; family Cupressaceae; genus Thuja; species Thuja plicata. Next base: position 1,254,880 of record MU226593.1, read on the forward strand.
AGAAATGTAAGAGGCTTACCGACGATGATTAAGCCAAACAATATCATGTTCAAAAATTGTCAAAAAGGTAAGATGACAAAGTCTAGTTTCAAAAGAAAAACCCATACATTTGATGCCATCCTATAATTAGTCCATATTGATCTATGTGGACCCATGAGGGCAAATATTTACTATGGTGATAGATATTTTATTCTCTTTGTTGATGATTACTCTAGAATGATGAAAGTAATGTTTTTAAAAAATAAATCTGAAGCATTTAAGATGTTTAAATGGTACAAAGTAATGGTAGAAAAAAAAAAGTGGTAAGAAATTGAAATGCTTAAGATTAGATAGAGGAGGAGAATTTATTTCAGATGAATTCACTAACTTTTGTAATGAGCATAGAATCAAAAGATGGGTCTCTGCACCGAGAACACCACAATAAAATGGAATTGCTGAAAGAAGGAATAGATCCATTGTCGATTATGCAAGTACACTGATGATAGAGAAAGGCATCACCCAAATCTTCTGGAGGGAAGCTATCAGTACTATTGTTTACACATTGAATAGAGTACAATTGAAGAAAGACACCAAGAAGACACCTTATGAGCTATGGTATGGTTACACACCCAATGTAAGTTACTTCAAAAATTTTGGTAGTCAATGTTATATCTTAAAAGATGATAGAAATGGAAAGCTTGACTCCAAAAGTGATGAATGAATCTTTCTAGGGTATTCCACCAAGAGCAAGGCTTATAAATGTCTCAATAAAGCCTCTAACAAAATTGTTGAAAGTGCAAATGTAAAGATAGATGAATTTGCAGGGAAGAATGAAAAGGAAAGCACAAAAGAACCAGAGGAATACAACAGGTTTGTTTACAATGAAGAACCTGACACTCTACCTAAGCAATAATGTATAGCTCCCGAGCAATAGATTATTGCACCTGAGCATCAGGCTACAAATACCAAAAATCAGGATATTTCTCAAGATGATGTACCAAGCGATGGAGATCAGAATGAAGGACACAATGATGATCAAGATGATAGATAAAGAATTGAACCTGTACTTGCTAGATATGTCAAAAGGAACCATCCACAGAACCAGATCATTGGAGACAAAAAGCCTAGCATGAGAACTAGAAGTAAGTCTCTAAACACAAGATGTCTTATTTGTGATTTTGAGCCAAAATCTGTCAATGCTGCACTTGATAATGATGAATGGATTAGTGCTATGAATGAGGAGATTGAGCAGATTGAGAAAAATAAGACATGGACACTTGTACCGAGACTAGATGACAAGAATGTCATTGGTACAAAATAGATGTTCAAGAATAAACTGAATGAGAATGGTGAAGTCACCAGAAACAAAGCAAGACTAGTATGCAAGGGGTATGCACAAGAAGAAGGGATTGACTATGGTGAAACCTTTGCACCCGTTGCTAGGCTAGAAGGAGTGAGAATATTACTTACTTATGTTGCATGTAAAGGATTCAAGGAATACCAAATGGATGTCAAATTTGCATTCCTAAATGGAATACTTGAGGAAGAGGTGTACATTGAACAACCAAAAGGGTTTGTTGATCTAGACAAGAGGAACATGGTATGTAGACTATACAAAGCCTTGTATGGATTAAAACAAGCACCCCAAGCCTGGTATGAAAGACTTCATTCCTATCTCATAAGTATTGGATTTGTAAGAACAAGTGAAAACAGTAATCTTTATTTGAAAGAGGATACTCATGCTAACATTTTGATTGCTGAGATATTTGTTGATGACATCATATTTGGAGGAAACGACATGCTATGAAAATCATTTGAAAATGAAATGAGTAAATATTTTGAGATGTATATGTTTGGAGTGATCAATTTCTTTCTTGGTCTACAGATCATGCAACAAGATGAAGGTATTTTCATTACACAATCCAAATACATCAAAGAAGTGCTGAAAATATTCAAGATGGAAGATTCCAAGCCAGTTGGAACACTGATGGCAACTGGATGTAAGCTAAAAAAGGAGGACAAGTCACTTGAGGTAAATCAGACTTTGTACAGATCAATGATTGGAAAACTCATGTATATTGTACATACTAGACCAGATATTGCACATGCAGTAGGAATAGTTGCAAGATTTTCTGCTAATCCCAGGGAATCACATATGACTGTTGTGAAAAGAATCTTAAGATATCTGAACAATATTGAGGAATATGGCTTATGGTATAGAAGAGAAGGAAAATTTTAACTTAAGGTCTTTACTGACGCTGATTGGGCTGGAAATATTGATGACTGAAAGAGCACAATTGGAGGAGCATTCTTTATGGGTGATAGACTTGTCACATGGATCAACAAGAAGCAAGGATGCATCTCTCAGTCTACTGCAAAAGCATAGTATGTTGTTTCTTCTACAAACTGCTCAAATATTGCATGGATCAAACAGTTACTGGAAGGTATGCATATGAAAATTCTTGAACCAGTAATTATCTATTGTGGTAATAGTAGTGCAATAAAGAATTCCAAGAATCTAGTCATGCATGCTAAGACAAAGCATATTTCTATCAAGTATCATTATTTGAGAGAACAAGTTCAATAAAATGAGGTGATACTTGAGTATGTTCAATCAAAGGAACAATTAGTTGATATCTTCACCAAGCCACTGCCCAAGGATGCATTCGAGTACTTGAGAAAAAGACTAGAGCTTAGACCCTTGTCTACTGCTCAGTAAAATGACTAGAAGGCTGCATCAGCCTACATATTATCAAGAAATCATTCATGTTGATGCAAGCAAAGAGAAATGGACTTTAAAGATACATCTATACAACAAGGTATTTATCTACTCCAAAGCACCAGAGTTGTTATATTGATGATGGATTGGGAAATTCAATGAGTATATTATGGATAGAAAGGATTGTTTGGCATTACTGTCAAATACTTGTTTGGCATTGTTGTCAAAGGGAGAGATTATATCCATTATCACATTAGGGGTAGAATATATCCATCACATTATCCAAAGGGAGAGATGTAATCAGAAAGGGAGAGTATATACAAAGGGAGAGATTGCTGAAAAGAGAGAAAAGAGACATCAAAAGAAAAGAGAATAGTCAAAGGGATAAATTTTGACACAAGGAGAGAACACATCACATCAAAAGAAGAAATATTCTACATCTATCCAGTGAAGGGATTGAAGATAGAGAAAAAGTTGCAACAATCAAATCTAAGCTCTCATAAGCTTACCGAGGACCAAATATTTGTATCGGTTATAATACATAAGATTGGTAGTTTGATGAACTTCAAATATTATATTTCATATTGTATTAGTGATAATATAGTGTGATAATTTAGTGTGTTGTCATCAATGTCAAAGGGAGAGATTGATGAACTATAACTGATTGAATGTTTGAAGATGTTAAGTTGATGATCACCAAGTCATAGAAATTTTATGCAAGACATTAAATCAGTTAATGTATTGTATTGTCATTGATGTCAACTTGATATAATATATATGGTCATGGACATATTGCTAAAGACTTCAAACAACTGATGAATCAAAGGCTATTCTATCAGTAATGCATATAAGTCAAGTATTCACAAAGTGACTATATACATCGATGGAGTGCACATCGACAGTTAGATTAAATCAACGAGAGAAAATTCACAGTGTTACCTGATGAGAAAATGCATAGCATTACCGATAAGCAAAGACGTAGTGTTTCTTGATGAACAAAGCACAGTGTAACTCGACGAATGGAGATCCCAAAGACAACTGAAGTTACACTAACGAAACAGTCAGTTATCACCGATGACTAACTAAAGTATTGACCGACAGAATAGAGAGTTTATAAATGACAAAATGCTTAGCTGTCAAGAGATAAAAATAGACTTAACTAATACTTATCATTTTTTTAATTGACAAGATAAAGCTGGAGGTAAGTAAAGGATTTAAAGTTGCTTTGTCCAGTTGGTAAGAAGATCTCTACGAGATAAAACTAGAATTTTTTTTTAAATCTAATTGGCGAGAATTGTGGATCATGCCAAGATCAAGAAAGCCAAGAAATGGTGAAATCATGTCTATATAAGAGACAAGCTTATTCATTATGAATAAAGCAGGAGTGACAAGAGAATAGATGCTGAAGAGATTTTGAAGGAGAAGAAAGTCTTCATTCAGACCTGATCAATCAAGCTGAGGAAAGAGCTAAATTCTACAGACACCGACGAACAGTGATACAGAATCAAAGAGCAGAACAGTGTGGAGCAAAGGTATTGAATTGATTATATTGATCAGAAAGGTAATGCACTTACAATAGATCTTAAAATCTGCAATTCAATTTGTATATGTGAACAGATCAATTTAGTGTTTCAATTTAACCTTTGAAGCATCAAGTCTCTTAACTGAGCAGGACTTAAAAGTCTTTTCTAATTGAGATACATCCCAAGGAGTATCAAAAAGTTTGATCATACAAAGTAGCATTGGATATGCCTGATACCTATTAATAGGCCAAGTGAGTGTTTGATCAAGGATGGTAGAATTAGATGCTAGATACTAAGTGACAAAATATCTATTTAAATCCTCTAACAAGGTCACACCTAATAGTGTGTTTGTAACCTTTAACAGGGTTGTCTCTTAACCGAGCTCACTTCAGAAGAGTGAAAATTTGGGGTACCGATCCCAGTGGTTTTTCCCTTAAGAGGGTTTCCACGTTAAAAATCCATGCGTTAATGTGTCTATGAGTCATTACTTTATTTTTTTGCATTTCACTTAAGTAAATCTGGATTGATCGGTATACACTAGTTATTTACTGTGTTTCAGTAAATAGAAAGACTGCTTATCGATAAACATATAGTAGAAGGTTTTACATAGCTTTTCATCAAGTAGTAATTTGATATAAGTATTTCAAGGCATTCATATTACAGGACTAAAGATAACTAGAGGTATAAATTTGTGGTACTAAGTTTGAAGGGTTTATTTAAGGATTAATTTTTGAGGCCACTAATTCACTCCCCCCCCCCCCTCTCAGTTATTACTAACATGTTGTTTGTTGTTTGAAATAAGATAGTGTTGGAAATAATGGGAAGTATGTACTGAGAGGGGAGGGTTGAATCAGTACCTCTAAATTTTTTATCTCTTTTAACCTTAATCCTTTATGTAATCAATTGTATTACCAACCATCTGTTCTATCCTATCTTTGTGCAAGTTATATCAATTCATAAAATTAATAATCATGTAAATATTCATAGAAGCATTCATGAAATGTAATGACACATAACACAAGATATGGTAATGTAGAAAACCCTTGTTAGAAGGTAAAAATACGATGGGGATGGCACCCACAAAAAACCACTATCTGCAGATTGGAAAGGGTCAGTTAAGGCTTACAATTTTGATCACTTTTGATGATCTACCCTGTTAGAAGCATTATGTGGTGACTATTTAAGGTCTACTCTATTAAGATATTTAGAAACACTATTTAGTGTGCACTCGGTTAATATATTTACAAAGGATTGTTAAATCCACCTTTCTTGAAAGGATTTCTTTTATTTGCTACACTTGTTAGAATGTAGAAAAAAATACTCATTGACCTGAGTGTATGCAATCTTCAATTTCTGATTACAAATCCATTAAAATCACATGTACAAATTATCACCTAATATGATTGATTAATACCTCTATTGCTCAGTAGCCTTGATTCTTGGTTCTTGATAACCAAATTCATCTTTGGTTGTTCTGGTTCTTGAAACTCTCAGTTTGATCCATAGATGTGCTCCTTGGCTACTAGCATCCTCACATTCTTCTAAAAATAATGATTACACATCTATTTATACAATATATTGACCTAATTAAGTTTCACGTATTACAAAAATAACTCTATGATTGAAGGTTTACAACTTGACCTTGATCTCCTAGTTTGCATGTTTTCAATTAGTTAGACTAATTAAAACAATTACAATTATCTTTATTGTCCCTCAAGAAATGGTTTTAAACTAAATCAAAACTCAAAATATAAAACATAACCATTTTATCTGATCTGGAAGTCACATCCACATTTATCAGGATATAACTGACTTTCAGTGTCTGATGCTCAGGTTGCTCATAAAAGTCTTTTGATGTTCCTTTTTTGAACTGTCCGTCGAGTTCCCTTTCTTTGTCGGGTTCCTCTCTTGTCTGCTCTTTCAGTTTATAGTGTTATCTTCTCGTCGGGTTCCTCTTCATAATTTTTGGTTTGCACTGTAAAACTATGTCATTGGGTTTCTCTTGAACTTATCACTTTCGGTTTGAATTGTAAGCCCTTCTTTCAATGTATTGTTACCGATGGTTCAAAGAAATATTTTCCCTTTGTATACTAATGTCAAAATTAATGTCTTCAATCTCCCCCTTTGACATTAGTATCAAAAAATGATATGTGCAAAATACTAAACTCTGTAGTATGTACAACATATGTTTACCTTGTCATTTTATGACTCCCCCTATGTATATGTTGGTATAGTATAAGTATATACATGTATACTTGCCTTTATAGTATATTCCATTTTAACCTTATCTTCATATTATTTTCCCTTTTCTATTATACATTATTTTCCCCTTTTGTATTATACACCATTTTCCCCTTTTTACTATATTCTGTACATATCATTTTCCCCCTTTTTTATAGTAAGGGAAAAGGTGTATACTTACAAATTATCAAAAATATGGGAATGAGAAGTCTTCATATCCTCCATCAATTTCTCCCATTTCTCCTTTAGGTGCTCAAGAGCCATGTTCTCTAGTGTAATTCGGGCATGCATATCATAGATGTTGTCTACTATAGACATCTCAGGGGTGGCAATTAGTTGTCTTTCCAAAGTCATGTGTTGTTGCAGAAGTGTAAGGTTTGGAAATAGTTGAGCCTGTATCTCGGTAACCTCATTTCTAAAATGTGATTCTGGTTCCCAAATTTCTTGTCTCAACCTTTTGATTTCTATAATCTTGTCATAATGCAGTTTGATTGCATTGTCATCTATGGTTAGACCTTGTGCACTTGCATTTAGATCAAAATCTATCTTTGCTATCTTATCACTAATTTCCTTAGTGAATTTATCTAAGGTGCACAACTTCTAAATTAAGGCTAATGCTTCTGAAATGATAGGGTCTAATTCATTTTCTAATTAAGAAAGCTTTACCTTATTTTTTGCCACTTCTTAGCTGATCTTTTCAGTTAATTTCTATTCGTACTTTTCCTCTTCTCTTTCTTCAATGGCTTTTTCTAGATCCATATTTTGAGTTGTGATGGCTTTGGTTAGAATGGAAAGTTGATCCAGAATGGGGGCATTGTGATCAACATCAGTGTTAGGAACTATCTGGTGTAATATATCTCTTGTATTTTCCAGCACTAGAGATTCCCTGTGCTCTTTTCTAAGCTTTTCTTGTAAATTTTTTCTTTGAAAAATTTCTCCATATTCTTGGAGAGATTCATAATCCAAAGTAGTTGGATCACACTTGGGTATCTCAATGATTTTGATCCCCAGCTTAAGCTAAAAAATTTTAGGCCTGTATAACCTATCCATTTATAACTTATTATCTTCACCTATATCTATAGATAACAAGAAATTGTTAGTATTAAAATATTTTCTTCGGCTTATTCTCTTTCACTATCTTTGTGGCTGAATATAATTGTGTAGCAGTCAATTATAGTAATAGGATCACATTCTCAATTTCTCAGTGCATATGTACTGATGTCACTTCATCACTTTTTCAGGTTCACATAGGACATGGAGGCATTGCTCTAGACATATGATCTACTCTTCAACTCCATCCTTCATTCTATAACACCCCACTAGGGAACCCAGGAAAATTAACCTAGAGCATGAAACTAAGTTTACGAGATAAATTTTTTCTTATATGTTTACAAATAATGATGATAACAACGTGAAAGTAATACAATGAATTACATGACATATACATAAATGCAACTCAGACAAGATTACAAATCTTGATGGTTCCTTGATGTACAATTACTTTAAGAAAACTAGAAGAACAACCATAAAGAAACTAACGTAAAATATACTACAACTAAAATCATATATATATATATATAT
>MU226593.1:1263085-1288282 GCA_018584345.1 Thuja plicata
GGATGTCAACCAATAAACAAATAAGGTACAACTTACAACATCAAGATGAAGAACAATTCTCCAGAAGAATAAGAAGATAGAAATCCAACAAGGATCATCCAAGCATGAATGAGAATGTCGAATCTCAAATGGTAAAAGAATCACTACCACCCAACCACGTGGAACAAAAGGTCCACTCCCACTGTGTTGAGGAGATAACCTCAGGCCCACACACACGGGTATACAACAAGAAAGTAAAACAAGATAAACATTGTTGAAAATATGTTGAGGCTAGGTTATTGAGAGGGGGGTGAATAAGGAACCAATAAAACTTAATCATTTTGATCCTTTATTAGATTATCTAATCTGATTGCATGCATGAAAAGAAAAGCAATAAAACATCCACAACACTTGACACAATATTTGATTACCCAGAAACCTTCCAAATAGAAAGTAAAACTGGGGTGGGTATGGTACCCACAAGATTTATTACTACAGTATAAATTTAGCCTGTTAAAGCTTACAATTAACCACTTCTAATGGCTTGCCCTATTAGGAGTAATAAAGACTATTAAGTCCACCTTGTGAAAGGATTTAGTACAATACAATTCAGTATTGCAACTTTGTTAGGAGATTTGTAAAGGACTATTAAGTCCACCTTGTTAGATGATTTTGTTGATGTACCTATTAGGATGAACTAGTAGATGATCTTCAATGCAACTTTGATTTGCTAAAATAAGATCCAATGATAAAAATTAATCACCTGACTATGATGGATGAGTCTTTGTTGTTCCTTATACTGTTGTAGCCTCTTAAAAAATCTGCCACTTCATATTCGTATACACACTTCTACATATATATTTGGATTAAAAAAATACCTTATATGTATACCTTATCCGAATCAAATACTTATGTAAGTCAGCTTCAATAAGAAAAATTAATATCAAACAATATAGGCTAAGTCAGCCCAAAATTGTTACTCGGGTCCAGTAGTCCACTCGGGCAATATACAGGCACTCAAGCATTATGCTGTCACTCAGGAAACATACTAAAATCTGGCACTTGGGCTAATCTTTGTACTCAGGTCATATTGATCACTCGGGTAATACAAATTACCACTATCTTCTCGGTCGACATGCCACTTCTTGGGTTACATTTTAACTTCTCGGGTTCCACTGTTGGCTTGGTCAATGATGTGATGACTAAGTGTTTTGGCACTAATTGACAACATGTCTTTCCATAAGCTCATCAATCTCCATCTTTTGCATTAGTGACCAAAAACACTTATCATGATCAAAAACTGCTCAAACTTCTAAGTTAAAACTCCCCCTTACCATATACGTGGGTACTTTCTCAAGTTTTGACAATAGCTCTATGACTCAATTACAACTGACTCTATTTTTTATTTTTCAAAATTGTTTTTGTAACACTTATATATATATATATATATATATATATATATATATATATATATATCCTCTACTTCTCTTCTGTATATGTATTTCCTTATATATTTCTTTCCTATATACCTTTCCCCCTTGTTTTTGACATAAAAGCCAAAATATATCTATATGGTAATACCAAAATAGGATAGGAAATCACTATGTACATTCAAAATCTTAGACAAAGTGTTGTCCCATTTATCTTGCAACACCTTCAGGATGTTCAACTCTATTTGTATCTCTACTGACAACTACATCATAAGCTCAGCAACTAAAAAGTTGTTTTCATGTATGAGAGTTTTGGCATGAGATATATGCTTTTGAATTACATCCATGTGTGGAAGGAGTTGGCTCTACATAGCTGTGAGATATTCCCTTGTCCTTGCTTCTTCCCTTAGTAATTTAGCCTATACGTCTATCAGATACTTAAATTTCACAAAGTGTGTTGAACTCGAACTTGGGTTAAGTGCCAACTCATTTGCACTTTCCTTCAGATCTGTATCTAACTTTGTCAGCTTAGTCTTTATTTCCATGGTGAAGTTGGAAGTATCACTTAACTTTACAAATAATGAAGCTACATTATTTATAATAGTTTGTAGAGAGCTAATAAGAGAGTTTAGTTTTACTTGATCAATTGCAATCTTTCTTGCAACATTCTCTAAAACTTTGTTCTCAAACTTCCTTTCTACCTCCAGTAGTAGTTTTTCTTGACCACTTAAATCTTTATTGAACTTGTAGACTATGTCTACAAGTTGGTCCATAATAGAATCATTCTCATTTACTTCTACTTCTAGTGCATCTAGGAATATACGTTTTATGTCCTCCAACACTTTGTTTCTCTTCTCTTTTGCTCGGAGCTTTTGTTGTGTAGCTCTTTTCTTCCATAGCTCCCCTAATATATCCATCTGCTCTACTATCAAGTTGGATAGATCCAAATTTGGAATTACAATGTCTTTCTCAAGATCAATATCATTAGTATTTACTTCCTTTCCTTTGCCATTGTCCCTGGGATTGGGTGAAGGAACAATTTCCTTACCTTTTCTACTATCATCCATATCCTTTCTTCCCTCAGTTTTCTCCTTTGTATTCAGTTGGAATGGGTCATTTACATTTTTTGCACCAACTGTAGAGTCAATGCTCACTGAAGAAACATTTTTAGTTTCCTTATGTGACTCTTTTAGGCTTATCCTAGTAATAGGTAGAGCCTAATGCTCATTTCCCACTAGTCCATATGTAGATTTAGTAGACTTATCCTTGCTTGGAGATAGGATGATCTGTATAGGTTATTGGGGTAGGGATGCCATCACCTCTACTACAATCTATTCTTCATTGGATTCTTCAATAGTTTCTACCTTGGGTAAATCTACATCATCAGTCTTTTCCTTGGGGTCTGTACTCGGTACTTCTTCCTTTTCTTCTTCCTTGATTTCAAAGATTGTCTTCCATATCTTTATTGTAGCCTGTACCACATCCTCTATCTTCTTATTCAATACCTGAAAGGTCCTGAAACTTGGAGTGTGATTTTTTCATATTTGGTCATGGCCTCTTTTACCTCTTTATTTGTCATACAAGGTATGACTTGCCTCAAGGTCTATTCTCTAATATATTTTTCTGTTCGGACTGCATTGCTCTAGGGAATAGATATTGCCTTGACTAGGTCTTTATTCATGTGAATTTTCAATTCAGATAGATCATACTTCCATCTTGTCATCTTCTCTAAAACTTCTTCCTCAATTTTCTTTTTTTCATCCTTTCTTCTGGAAGCATATTTCAGTGATTTTAGAGAAATCATACCACTAGCTTCTCTTAGGGTAAAAGCACAATAATCTGTCACCTTTGAGGCTAACTTATCAGCATAGCTGAATTTTAGTATTTTTAAGTAAAAATTAATTTTGGTCAAACATATGGTCTAGCTAGATTCATTCTAGCTAAGTTAGATAAGTAGTTTAACTTTTCCAATTGGAAATGTCTATTAAATGCATGTTTTATACCACTTTGAGTCCAATTACCATAGAAATAAAATTATTTCAGAAAGTTACGTTTCAATAACTCTTAGTCTTTTTAATGATATTTTCAAAAAATACAAAAATACCCTTTTCTAGAGATCAGACTCAAGAATACCCTCATATAGATTTTATAGTGTTTAAATTAGACATAGTCTATTGTAATTAAAAAATATTGCAAGTAGGTATTTTAATAGTCAAGGAGATGTTGATTCAGAGAAAGATAAAAATAGTAAAGCGTATTAAATAAATTTTAAAATCATATGGTGTACTAGAGGAGAGAGTCATCTTCAAAAACATATATTTATTTTTTTGATTGGGATAGATTTGTTATGAAAAATATGGCGGGAGATGAAAACTGTCGATTTTAGGTGAGTTGAAATTTGAATTGTTATAAAAGAGAAAATATACGTCACAAACCAATTTTTATTTCTTAATGCACTACCTATATATCTCATCTATAACATATTTTTAAATTAGGGAAAAAAATGTTTATTTACATATAAGTTTTTGGTGGGAAATAGACCCCTAATTTTCAGCATTTTTTAGCAATTCAAAAATCATTTTTAAAATTTTTTAAAAACATTTCAATTATTTTTCAAAAAATATATTAAAAATATTAATCATCAAATTCATCCATTTTAGTACATTGAATTAGTTTACATCATCTTCAAATTCCAAACATAAATGTCACTTTTATACTATTGAAGTTGAATACCTTTGATTTTGTTAGCCTTTTCCTATATAAAAGGGTGACAGATTATTGTGCTTTTACCCCTTAGTTCTTCAATTTTCTTCACAAAGGTAGGTGGGGGTTTCTTGAATATTATTGTATCTTCTTTTTCATCTTCCTTGGGCAATATGATTTTTCTTCTAGATCTTCTTTTAGTGATGACAAGGGTAGAGATCTTTGGTTTCTCCTTGGGGATTACCTTCTTCTTCTTTGGAGGTTTAGTTTCTATCTCTTCCTCTTCCTTTTCAAGTTCATCATCTTCTATCTTAATTTCATCCTATTTTCTTTTAGAGATAGAAGGAGGAGAGTCTTAAGTCTTCCCATACTTCTTTCCAAACTGATCTAACTTCATCTTTCCTCTTTTCAAAATCTAAGGAATCTCAATCTCTAATGAAATTATGCTCTTAGCTTCTTCATAGGTATCAAAGTATGGTGCTTTAGGGTCAACATGCTCATTCACAAGAGCCTCAATGATATTTTTGGTCTCATCTATGTTAAGCTCATATGCAAGAGGTTTCACCCATGCAACCCTAGGTTTGACTACCTAGATGTATACTTTATCATAGTCAACTAGGAAACAAACATCATCCTTGTAGTATTCAACCAATTGTTTAGGAATTCTATACCTATTTTGCATCTTCTATTTGAATTCCTCAAAATATGCATCCATGATGCTCTCAAAATTGTCTCCTAATTTAGCTATGAAATCATTTATCTGATACACTATGGGTCTGTCCTTCTTCCAAAAAATTGTGCCTTTGGAAGGGAAAAACTTCTGAATATAAGAGAATATGTAGGCCAGAAGTGAACCAAACTTACATGGATTGGTCTTTGATGCCCGGGTGTTTTCCATGTTCTTTCTCAACTGGATGAGATGCAACTTGAAAAGGTCAAATGAGAGGTTGTTCTTGACCACCTTGTATGCCAAGTCCACAGCCTCACATTGTACACTGTTAGGTTGGCTAGAACTGTAGATTTTGTGTGCAATAATATGAATCCCAAACTTTAATTCCATGTCTATAACTCCATTTAATCTCATGCCTCTTTCATCCCACTCAGCAAGAGTTTTCTTAGCTAGGTCATCCCGGGAAAGGGTTTTGGTATCTTTTGACTTGTCCATCATAGGATACCCTGTAACACAGTGTACCATTATCTTGGTAATCTTCACTGGTTTCTCCAGCCATAGATGCATGTCATGGACATGGCTCAGAACAAACCTAATCCACTTAATCTAGAAATTTTGTGGCATATACATGATATGAGTCAAACCCTTGACTTCTAGGTGTTTATGTTCTGGCTTCAGATTCTAGGCATCACAGGGATTCTCGTATGCTTTATTCATTTCCAATGTCCCCAACTGTTGAATTGTGAAATGATAGAAGGATTAGATGTTGTTGATCAACAATACCCTTGGAAGAATTAGGGAATGAGCTCCCATTAGGTCTATCTCCTCTGCAATCATTGGATGAAGCTTGAACTTCAAAGGTTTGCAAATAGCATTCCTAACCAACATCTCAGATCCTTACTTAACCTTGTTGAAGGATGTAGATGCCATTATGCTCAGAGGTTTTGATAGAACTTTGAAACTTAAAGCTTTCAAACACAAATTCACTCTGAATCACTCTGCAAACTGAAAAATTTGTAAACAATAACCTTTCCAATTCATCTTTTATAAGAGATTTTACCATTTAGTTTTCATTAAATGCTCCGTACATGGTAGCTTGCATAGCTTGCAATGAAGCTCAGCGAAGACTAACTTCTGCATCCTCAAAACCATACAACCTAATTTAACTCGGTTAAGCCTGTGTAGCTTGGGTGTTACTGAGATCCTGACTCGATTAAAACTATAATGTGTCCTAGTGCATCAATATGCTGATTTGGACTTGCTAGCATATATGGAACTGATGTAGGATGGCTTGTATGCACAGTTCCAGTAGTCTCCTTGCATATTTATTCAGAGATGGTAGATCCACCCAACTCACTACTTTGGGTGTCATTCAATCCTTCATTTTTTTAATCTAAGCTCTCAGGATATTTCCTTACCCACTATTGATTCATCTAAGTTCTGATTTCTAAGACTTTTGCTTTGCCTTTCTCAAAACCAGTATCTAATTTTTCTCTGTTCATGTGATTCTTGCTTAGATGACTGAGTTGTTTACATACATAACATCTCTTAGTAGGATTCCTTTTTCTAAGGTGATTCTTTACACAATTTGCACCAATATGCCCATATTCACCATAGTGACAACATCTTCTCCATGTGTTGTAATCCCAACCAAAAATTTATTTAGCTAGTTGTTCAGCAGGGTTCCATTTCTTAGTTTTGCACTCGGAAGATTTGTGACCTTGTTTGTTACAATTGAAACATTTTCCTTCAAACTTAGGTTTCTCAGTGAATTCACTTTCCCTATGTCCATGTTTGTTTCATCTATAGCATTTAACATTAAAATTTGATTTACCATTGCTCCAACACTTATTTGATGTGTGCCCTAACTTGCCACAATGATTATAAATAGGTTTGTTATTCTTTTGAGTTCCTTTTTGTGAGGATTCACCTTGTTCAATATAACCTAATCATGTTATGTCCATGATTTCTGAGTTGATTTTGCTCTGTCAAATGATCCATGCTTACTTGTGAATTCAGCATACTCTCATTTGTTTTCTTTTTAGTATTGAGATCATTTTGCAGTCTTTCATTTCCTGTCCTCAAATTGATAACTTCTTGATTTACATTATTGAGTTGATTTATCATATCTGCTGATTGAAGTGAGAAATGATGGATTTCATTTTCTATTTCCTCTACTCTTGTACTCAGCAATATTTTATCTTCTTGTGTCATTTCTTTATCATTTTCTGCTTGATTCTTTTGTTCCATGACTTCACATATTCTAACTGAATAAATTTCTTGTTCTATTCTCAAATTTATGACTTCTTCATGTAAATTGAGATTCTTTGCAAGTAGGTCTTCAATTGCTACATCTGCTTCTTCAGAACTTCTTTCTTTGCATAGGTCTTCAATTCTTTCTTCTATGTAACTTTTATCATTCATCTGTATTGCTAAATATTTTCTTATTTTCAGGGAAAGAGAGAGTTTCTCCTTGTGTTTCTTGAACTGATCCATGTCCACTTGTAGATCTATCTTTTCATTTTCAATGGCTTTCTCCAGTATGTATATTTCCATTGCCTCTGATCTTTTCTCAAGTTTTTAAAATTCTATTAAGAGAACCTTTAACTCTAATACCAATTTGTTAGAAATATGTTGAGGCTAGGTGACTAAGAGGGGGGTGAAACATGAACCAATAAAACTTAATCATTTTTCTCCTTTATTAGATTATCTAATCTGATTACATGCATGAAATGAAAAGAAATAAATCATCCACAACACTTGACACAATATTTGATTACCCAGAAACCTTCCAAATAGAAATTAAAACTGGGGTGGGGATGGTACCCACAATATTTATTACTGCAGTATAAAGTTAGCTTGTTAAAGCTTATAATTGACCACTTCTGATGGCCTGCCCTATTAGGAGCAATAAGGATTGTTAAGTCCACCTTGTGAAAGGATTTAGTACAATACAATTCAGTAATTCAACTTTTTTAGGAGATTTGTAAAGGACTGTTAAGTCCACCTTGTTAGAGGATTTTGTTGATGCACCTGTTAGGATTAACTAGTAGATGATCTTGAATGCAACTCTGATTTGTTGAAATAAGATCCAATGATAAAAATTAATCACCTGGCTGTGATGGATGAGTCTTTTTTGTTCCTTATACTGTTGTAGCCTCTTAAACAATCTGCCACTTCATATTTGTATACATACTTCTACATATATATTTGGATAAACAAAATACCTTATATTTATACCTTATCCAAATCAAATACTTCTGTAAGTCGGCTTCCATAAGATAGGTTAATATCAAACAATATAGGCTAAGTCGGCCCAAAATTGTTACTCGGGTCCAGTAGTCCACTCGGGAAATATACTGGCACTTAGGAATTATGTTGTCACTTGGGAAACATACTAAACTCTGGCACTCAGGATATTCTATGTACTTGGGTCATATTGATCACTCGGGTAATACTGATTACCATTGTCTACTCAGTCAACACTGCCACTGCTCGGGTTGCACTGATGGCTCGGTCAACTTTGTGATAACTAATTGTTTTGGCACTAATTGACAACATTTCTTTCCATAACGTTATCAAACATGACATCAAAATGTATGCACAAGAAGATCCTAGAAGCTCTCTATAACAATAAGGATTAATACACATTACCTGAGGCACCAAACACATATAGGAAACCTAAGCTACATATAGGGAACTATCATCACATAAGTCCACCCTTGAGTTAACTTTGTAGTCCCCCTTAGACCCTGGCCCCCAAGTGACTCTATGTGGCTCAGTAATCCTTTCATAAAGACAAGGATCCTATCTCCCATCTTATCCTGTACTAGAACTCAAGGCATGCGAAAAACTCAGAAAATTTTATTAATTCATTTTAAAACCTTAATGTATCATGTTATCACTTTTTAAGTTACTTTCCAATGAGTTACCCTAGTAGCCACTTAGGGCCCTAGCCCCCATGACAAGCCACTTCCCCTCTATACACTCAGTCAACCTAACTAGGCTCACAGATCACACAGTGTTCTCAAAAGATACATAAACATGAAAAGCAAATCCAGTTCCTTATAAAATAACAGGAACAATAATAACATCATTACTACACTCTCAAAGTGTCCAAAGAACATGAGCTTAAAAACATTAAGTTTGGGTAACAAAAATTGAATCCACAACCACATCAAGAACACACACAAGATCAACTGAAAATACACCCCAAGCCTCTAGTATACCTTTCCTAAAGGTACATCTAATTTCCCCAAATAAACAACCATAAAAATAAAATTCATACAATGAAGGGAAATAAAATTTCAATAGTCTAAAAATCAATTTGATTTAAAAATAAATTCTCAATTCGACTATATAAACCAAAAAAATTTCTTTCCAAACACTTATACAAAACATAATATAAAAATAGCATTACCATTTTAAAAGAAAATACGTTAACATTAAGTTCCATATAATAATGACTAAAATATAATATTAATAATAAACTAATTATTAAGAGGTGGCCCTACCTTTCCCCCCTTGCCATCAATCAATTGATGATTCTGATGATGGCTTGTTAGTCGAGATGGTGGTTCTTGTCATCATTTCATAGCATGTTAGTTTTCTCTTACATGTGAATCTGGATCTTCCTAATTTTGTCCCCCCTCATCGTGCTCCATTTCCTACATGTGACTTGCTTTGCCTTCTAGTCCTTTCCAGCTGTCTCTTGAATCTATGAGATGTTTCTCCCACCCTTTTTTTCTCCCTCTGCTATGCCTCTTCTGTGAAATCTTAACTTTCTCTCGTGCTTCTTCTCTGCTTGATTCTGTGTTAAAGGTTTATCCTTTCATGCATTTCTTACCCTTTGAGGTGTATCGGTTTGTCACTCTAACTCAAGAATTTGTACACAAGAGCTAAGGATCCATGTAATGGGCATTAGACTGAAGGATTTATTAGAGTCTTGGGTTGCCAATGTCATGACAGTATAAAATAGTGGGACTTTGCCTCCATCACAGTACCCAATACTTTAAATTTTTACATGCTCTGATATTGGACAGTTAATAAACAAGCTCATCACAGGTATGAGTTTGGAGTTACCATGTATCCAGCATCAGATATATATGACAGTAAGATATAGGCATGCCTTGATATCTAAGGTTTATCAGATCCAATTCACTTCATGCTCTCCTGACTTAACAAGACTAAGGAATTGGGCATGATTGGGAAGGTTATAATAATTAAGGAAAGGATGTTACTTTTACACATATATTTAGATTTAGAAACTGTTCAAATACATGCTTATAGATTTGTGTTTGGAAAAGCACATCAAAATAAAATGTACCCTAGGTTATTTTGATGTGCTTTCCTATGCACATTGTTATTTCATCTATATATGTGTACACACACACACACACACACAAATATATATATATATGCATACTTATAGGTGGAATTCTAGACTATTGCATATTATTATAACCTCCCTTTTTTCCATAATTTAGAAGTGAATGCTACTTTTTGAAGTATCAGTGGATATTGGGGACAATCGACAGCTCTGGGCTGTTCTCTAGACCTCTGATCTTTAGATATAGTGTGATGAATATAAGCTCTCCCCTCATCCTATATTTGAAATATCTATATGCTCTCATCTTTGCTTATTTCCGTTGGATGAGGGCACGTAAGCATACAAGCTGGACAGGCTAACTCAGAGATCTCATGAGGATTGTTTGGTTTCTCTTGGTTTGTTGGTTTTTTCTTAGACAAGGCGGATTACCACTAAACCTTTTATCAATTTAGCTTTTTTGTACAAATATATTAGGCTTATAGAAATGTGCTATGATTATTAGGCTTTTAGAAATATGGCTTTTATGGTATTTTTAAATTCGGCCTCTAGAAATGTGATATGATTATTTTAGGTTTTCTAATGTCATGGTAAGTGGTTCTTAGGTTATCTTTTTATTTTTAATTAGATGCTATAGTTTTCAATTTAGATCATGCTAGAAGATACGATAAATTAATAGAAATGATATCAGGGCAGCAATGGTGAAACCAAATCTTAAGATTAATTATATCCTAATTCATATTATCAAATTATAGGATCACATCTTTAATGCTTAATTTTTTATTGTTTTATGAAGCACTGACTATGATCTTAGATTGAGAATCTGGATCAGATATGCTCATATTCTTTAGATATCATTATTCACCTCACAATGAGTAAGTATCAGAATGAAGGTAAAGGGGTTTTAATTTTCTCCACTTATGTTCAATTTTAATTTGCCTCAAATTTAACAATGTGGTTTTGAAGATTTGTTGTATACCATTGTAGGAGGACATTGTTAATTGGAGCTATTTTGGAAGTGGAAACTCAGAGGAAAATTATCAAAGCTTCTACACAAACGATATCTCTATTGCTTTAAACAAGAAATGCATCCACAAGCTACTGTTGTAATTAAAATGTAACTCAATAAATGGAATAACATAATTTTTCCAAATAGTGGGTATGCCCACTCAAACTATGTATGTACGAATAAAATCTCGATAAACATTGAGTCGTGGGTATGCCCACAGAATCTGTGTATTAGTATCAGGACTTATAGTCCCGGGCACAGCTGGAGGTTTTCTCTACCCCGCTCTTTCCTACCAGCGCGTGCACTGAGCGGGGTTTTTTGTATCTTTATTTTTAATAATAATAAAATTTTCTATGGCTTCAGCCTTTTACTGATCAAAATAAAATAAAATAATAAACTAATTATTAATTAATAATCATTAATTATTAATATTAATAAATTAACATTAATATTTAATATTAACAATAATAATAATAATAATAATAATAATTAATATTAATTTAAAAATTAATATATAAAATAAAACTTAATTTAATTAAACCGATAAAAAAAAACTTAATTTGATTAAATTTTAAATTAAGTAAAAAAATTAAATAATATTTAAAAAAATAGTTTGGTGGGGAGATTGACCCCGCACCCCCTTCCCAAAGTGGTGGCCCCAAAGGCTATCGTGGGCAGCAGTACTGCCATGACAGCCTTGTTGCTGATATAATAGCTTGCGCTACGGGTGGGGATATAACCCCCACCCATTTAATATGTTAATTTTTTGTTTTAATTAAAATAAAACAAAAGACATATATATATATATTAAATCCAATTTTCTAATTGGGGACAATCCTTTTTTTATATGAAGAACAATAAGGTTTAATAATATAAATTTAAAACGCAATTGAATCTGTAATAATCTAGAAAACCAATTCCACTAAATAAACAACAGCTCTAAATTAGGTAATTTATTGTTGATATTCACAATTGTTTTAAGCAAAAAATCATTGTTTGCCTAATTTTTCTGACAAATCTGGGTTTTCACAGAAGTAGTTTTCAATCAAGAATTTTCATAATTTCAATTCTCTAAACAGGGTAAAACCCTCAAACATTCAAATCAAATCCTTTTACTTTGGTGATCACAAAGAATAAAATCTTTCCAACAAAATTTAATAAAGAATTTAGAATCCTACCTCAATCAATCTGATGAGAAACCACAATACTGGAACTTCAAAAACTCCAAAGATCTAAGCTTTAAAAAAATATTCTTTCACCCAAAATCCAGACACAAAATACAATCTTCAAAACCTGTGTGTCCAATAATAAAAATAAATTTTCCAATAAAGAGAAAATAGCTTTCCCTAATTCATGCAATCCCAGAAAAGGGAACTCAACTCTAATTTCCATAATAATATGTTTAACTCAATTTCTCTCCACTTCAATTTTAACGAAGGGTAACTACGTCGGATGATGCCAATGCTCAAATTTGGAATGTGGTTGCCTCTGGGTGGTCTCCACGATCTCAACCAGATTTGGAGGGGCGGGGCCCCAGCGACATGGAAGAGTAATCAAAGGATATGAATTGCAATTTTGATAAATTTCTCGTATGCTTGTATATACAAATATTAAACCAACTTATGTAATATTTTGGGGGTAGCATACGAGTTTATATCTTGTCAAATTCTGTCACCCCATGTTGTATCGATCATATTGTATTGGGGATATTGTATTGGGCAAGGATATCGGGTTTTCTTACTGGTTCTTTCTCGATTGAGTCCTTGAATCAATTTTTATTTAAATAATATATATAGTGGTTATCCCACTTTTTCTTTTTAAAAAAATTCCTTAACTCAACTTGAATATGAATTTCTAATTTAATTTAAACAAATCCATTGTGCAAGTAATTGCATAAATATTTTTTAAAATAGAATTGATATTTAAAACACAATATTAATCATGCAACTAAATATTTAAATATAAAATAAATCGAGAATGCCTTTTAATTCAGAATTTGGATTAAATATTTAATTAAATCCAAATATTCTATAATTAGACTTTTATTGAGCCTCTTTTTTAAACATAGGTATTTAATTAATTCTTTTTAATTAAATACCATATGTTTAATATTTAAATAAACCAACATTATCTTATTTTCAGCTCTGCTCTACTTTGTGATCTTTACTCGGCTCTTGCTTGCGATCTGGTCCTTCTCATAGCTTTGATTTACTCTTAGAATGAGGATATGTACCATTGATTATCTAGAGGCTCAGCTTCATTTTTTCTCTAAAACCAAGTATGCGACGACCTATTCCCCTTCTTCTACTAGGGTTTCCCTGAATGGCGTTGGATTTCATTCTCATCAGGGTGTTTTTCTGGATTCTAGTTTCTCTTCCCTTGGGCTTCTCCTACAGTACTTCCACGGGAGAGAATTATGTCTGATCATAGGGATCTATGGGTTTCATCTCATCTTCAAAATGCCAAGAGGGCTCATCACCACTGCTCCAAATTTGCGCCCATTTTGTACCAAACCCTCAATCCCTCCTTTTCATTACCAACGGAAAACAAATTTGAATGCCTTAGCTCTGTAATCTCTAGTAGGAATCTGGTTAATCATAGGTATTCCCCTCCGCATAAGCGATCCAACTGTAATGGATACTTTCCTAGATCTTCACTCTCCTTATCTTCTCTTCAAACAAAGTATAACCATAAACCTATAAAATCTTTACGCCCTCCAATAATTCCATATTCCCCGCCCCATCGTAGGATTCTAGGTGATGTCCCTTATGAGAATTGTTTCTATTTAGATATTGATTTGGGTTCTCCTCCCTCGACAAGACCAAAAGAAACAATCTATACCCCTCCTCACTGTAGGAATGAGGCCTCTTCAAAACTGGCTCCTTTGGAGGAGGCCTTTTCTCTAATTATTACTAATGGTCTTATGGAGAAAACATAAGACATTTGTGCCTCCATCGTGGTTTTTTGCAGGTGGAATGGAGCAGGTGTTTCATCCAAAATTGTTCCATCTTGGCTGGAACATCAGTTGGAAAATAAGCTAAGTGTCATCATTCTTCCAGAAAACTTCCTTTTTTTGGCATGTACTAACAAGGATTTTAAGGCAGTATTACTTAGGGATGGATGCCCAAGGTTTAGGGATTCTGAATTTACAGTGATGGATTGGGTTCCATTTTTTAATCCTTACAATCTACCTTATTTTAAAGTAGAGAGATTTGTTCAGCTTAAAAATATGTCGATTGAATTCCAAAATGATGAACTGATTAGGAAAATTGGTAACTATTATATAAAATTCCTTGGCTTTGTAGATAAGAGGTTTTTTGTACTTAGAAAATGTAATAATTTTTAGGATGAATCTCACCACTAAGAATCTTAAACCCTTATAAATTATGGGAAAATCATCTACTCATAGGATTTTCCAAGAAAATTTAGATGAAAATATAGACATCTTAGAACCAGCTATGGCGCAAGGTGTAGTTACCCCTAGGCTTGGCTCCCTGTCTGGATTTTGGGGTGAAGTCTCTATTCCTATAGAATCTAATGAGCTCAAGGTGTCCTTCCTCAAAGATAGAGGGTTTTTTGTACTATCTACTTCTAAGATATTGATTAAATGTTCCCCCCAACATACTAGCCCTACAAGAAAGATGCCTTCTTTCGTTAAACATACTGTTTGTTCACTGAGAAGGGTTGATTGCTCTCCGGAGAACCTAGTAACTATGGATACTGAGAATTTTTCATCTAGTCTGGTGGACCATGGGGTCTTGTTATCCCCCCAACATTTCCCTAATTACATACTAGAAAATTGTGACATGACTTCCTTTAACCTAGAGACTAATATTTAGCCTCTTGTCCTGGGATCTCAACCAGCCATAACAAAGGAATCTTAGCCTGTAGAGAAAGATATTGAACTCACTAACAATGTTGGGTCTGAAGTGGGTGTATAATTATCAAAGAAGGATAAACAGAGTTTAGATACCTTAGAAACTTTAAATTCAAATGGACTGGGAAACTGTATAAAAAATAACAAGGATCTAAAATTGCATTCTGAGTATGATACTCAGGGAGAAAAGGCTTCCTCTGCCTCCCATTTGGCATCTAAAGGAATTCACACTTCTAAGAAACTTAATGTTTCTCACTCTGTTAAATCTAAGAATAATGTTTTTGGTGGCAAGAAAATTGACTCTTGTATTAGCCCCTCACATTCTGGTGACTGTCTGGAACGTCAGAAAGATAATGGGGATATGTTATCCCCATTGATCCTAGACTCTAGAATTTGTGTTTCTCCTGATTTAAATGGTCTTAATTCGGACCCCTGTGTGTCCCTAGGACTGGCAATCCCAATTGTTGGGATGTCAGAATGCTCGAAGGAGATTGAGGTGGCTTCTTCTATGCCCTTCATAGAGATGAAGGCTGAAGGATTACCTAATGATAACATTATCCAAGTAACTAAAGAACAAGTTACTACTTGTTTTTCTCCTACACAAATAGAGAAAGATGTGGAAATTATCATAAAATATGTTGGAGATACCCTCCCGGATGAACTTATTGATATGTTTTTGAAGGAAATTTGTGACGAAGAAGAACTATTGTTATAAAGATCTCTTCTCATTAAGGGCATCAATAAAATGCAAGTGCTAGAGGACTTTGAGGCAACAGCGGATATGTTGGTTGACATTAGCAACTTAGAAGTAGGTGATCTATGGTATTTCCTTCACACTAGATAGTAAATATTCTCCAGGCTGTGGTCAAACCCTCAAGAAAAGTGGTAGAAAATCTAAAGGGGAACTTAGGAATAGAGATGGAGATGCTTCAGGCTAGGTCAAAATCACTACTCTCTTATATGTTGGGAAGAGGAAGGGCCTTCCCAAGGAGACATTATTATCCTAACTTGGAATGTTAGGGGCTTGAATGCCCCTAACAAGAAGTGGATTCTCCGACACTGCATAAACAGTACAAAGTTAGACTTGCTATTAATTCAAGAATCAAAAATAAGGAAGATGCACTTGTTTTTCAAAAGAAACTAGGGGTTAGGAACCTAGAAGAATCTCAGGCAGTAGGAGCTTCAGGGGGTCTGGCGATTATCTTGGACCCTAGATCTATCTCATTCACTATTCTATAAAAACATCAAAATTAGATGGCTGGCCAGGTTAGAAACTTTAGGAATAACTTAGTTTTCAACCTCATCAATGTTTATGGCCCTACACGAATGAAGGACAACCTTAAAATTTGGATGGAGATTGAGACATTTCTTGGATCTAACCGCAACCATATTTGTCTAATGGCGGGGACTTTAATACAATCACTAATCTTTCTAAGAAGCGGGGTGGTATCACTAAATTTCCTCAAGTAGCTATTGTTCTTACAAATTGGATATCCAGAAATTCCCTACTTGAAATTCACACTGAAGATAATGCCTTTACTTGGAATAACAGAAGGAAACAATTATGCAACATTGTAGTAAAACTAGATAGATTCATTCTTTATGGAAGCCTAAGTAATATCAATGCAACCCTATGTGCTAATATTCTTCCCATTTTTTATTCAGATCATTACCTTGTTCAAATACAAATTTTAGCAGATTCTAGACCAAAGCATTGCCCCTTCAAATTTGAACAAATGTGGCTTCAAGATGATAACATCCTAAATCTTATTAGAAACTGGTGGGAAGAAGCATAGGTCTCAGGCTCAAAAATGTATATAGTTGTTAGTAAACTTAAAATCATTAAAAGAAAGCTGCTAGAATGGAATTTTGAGAATTTTGGTAATATATTTGAAAAAAAAATTCCCTTAGAAGAAAATTTGGAGGTTAACTCATAGGTCATTAGCTTAGGGATGGATGAAACATTATATTTGGAAGAAAAGAATTTATTATCAAAATATGAGGATTTATTGACTAAGGAAGATATTTTTTGGCAACAGAAATCCGGAGAATCTTGGTTAGAGGCAGGAGATAAAAATACTAAATTCTTTCATAACAACACAAAACAGAGAAGATTTACCAATAGAATAACAACATTAAAAACTGAGGATGGGAATTCTCTCCATCACCCCAAAGAGATAGCAGAAGAAACCATTAAATACTTTATGGATATTCTAAATAATCTAGGTTCGTCTAATCTTTGTGAGAAACAGAAGATTATTAAACATATTCCCAAAGTAATAACACCCCAGATCAATAAAGATTTATTAGAAAAATTTACTATCACTGAAGTTAAGGAGGCATTAATGTGAATGAATCCTAAAAAATCTCTGGGTCCTGATGATTTCTCAATAGGATTTTATCAGAACTGTTGGGATTTCATAGGAAAGGAGGTCATGGAGGCTTTGGAAGGAGTTAGGAATTCAGGAAATTTTTTGAAAGAAGTGAATGATACCTTTTTAACCTTGATCCCAAAAAAAACTAAACATGAAAACCTTAATGATTTTATACCAATAGCGCTTTGTAATACCATATATAAATTATTATCCAAAACATTGACCATTAGGCTTCAAAAACTCCTGCCTATTTTGATCATGGAGGAACAAACTGGCTTTGTCCCCAGGAGATCAATTTATGATAGGGTTATAATATCCCAGGAAGCCATACACTCGGTTCAAAAAAACAAATCCCCTAGCATGATGATTAAATTAGACATCAAAAAGGCTTATGATAAAGTAGACTAGAGATTCCTTTGTAAATGCTTAGAAGCTTTTGGGTTTGCAAAAAGTTGGATCAATCTTATATTTGAATGTATATCCACTCTCATGATATCTGTATTGGTAAATGGTACTCTGGAAGGGTTTTTTGAGATTTCAAGAGGAATTAGACAAGGTGAATCAATGTCCCCCTACCTCTTTACTATTATGGTGAAAGCTTTGGGGCGAGCTATTCACTCTAGGGAAAGGGAAGGTTTACTCTAGGGCATCACTATTTCAAGTAATCTGGAACCAACTACCCATCAAAAATTTGTCGATGATACTATGTTATATGGGGTTAGTGAGGAAAATGAAGTGAGAACCTTTAAACACACCTTAGATTCTTATATTGCAGCCTCTAGGAAAGAAATCAACGGGGATAAATCTGAAGTATACTTCTTTAATACAACTGATATAAAAGTAAAGTAGATCTATAAAATTCTAAAGTTTAGTCAAGGATGTCTTCCCTGTAAATATCTTGGTCTCCCCTTAGATAAGGGGACAAGGACTGCCTCTCTTTGGAATCCAATAATAGAAAAAATAAAAAATAAAATTAATTCTTGCAAAGGCAGGTGGCTTTCCTCAGTCGGTAGAGCCACATTGGTCAAATTTGTCTTAGCCTTAATGCCCATCTATCAGTTATCTTGCATCAATCTCCCTAATAATAAAAAATCAAAAATAAATAAACACCTAAGGAACTTCTTTTGGCAAGGAACCAGTGAGGATAAGAAATATCCTCTTATTGCATGGGACAAAGTATGCTGCCCAAAAGATGAAGGTGGTGTGGGCATTAAAAATATTGGAGATCAAGGCAAAGAGTTAGGAGCCAAACTTGTTTGGCAACTATATAAAAATCCCCAAGCCAAGTGGGAAAAAATTCTAACATCTAAATATCTTGTAGATAATAATCCTATAAATATATTTAGGGAAAAAAACTCACCTAGAGGGTCTCGCATTTGGAACTTCATTCTAAAATGTCACTTCATTATTTCAAGTAGACTTACTTGGAACTTAGGAATAGGGGAGGCAACACTCTTTTGGTCTGATTCCTGGGGAGGGTATGAGGCATTGGATAAAACCCCTTGTAATAGATCCAGACCCATATTCGAATCCTCCTTGGTAAAGTAGTTAAAGATTACATTAAGGAATAAACTAATGACATAGGATGGGAATGGAAGGACTTTTCTCAGCTTAATCTTCCTAGGGATGAGGCTAGACTCCTAACAGATGTATTAAAAAAAAGACATTTGGTTCTTAGTCAAAAAATAGACTCCTTGGTGTGGGATGGGTCCAATAATGGGGAATATAATACGAAGGATGGCTATAAGATAATAAGAAGTAAAAAAATTAGTCCTAAAACAAACTTTCCAATTAAACTTTGTTGGAATAAAAATTTCCTACCTAAGGTAGGTTTGTGTACCTGGATAGCCTTGCACCAAAAATTACTCACAGCGGATAGATTTAAGAGAATGGGTTTTGAAGGGCCTAGTAGGTGTCCCTATGCGCAAAAGAAGAAGAAGACTTAAATCATATTTTATTAACATTTAATTATTCAAACTAGTGTTGGATGTGGTTAGCTTGTAATCTAGGATGGCAATCTGCCTTTCCCAACACCATCCTTGGAATGCTCCAAGCTTGGCCAAAAATCAAGAAAGGGAGTATCTATGCTAACCTATGGATTACTGCTCCTTCAATCTTGATTTGGGAGTTATGGAAAGAAAGAAATAGAAGAATTTTTTGGGATGAGAAAATGGAAGTGAGACAACTAATTAACAAAATTGAAGCTAGTATTATTGAGTTTACTAATAACAAAAATAGGGGTCAGCAAAAAAGAGAAGCAAAGATGTCTTGTTGGGATGAGAAAATCAGAGGAAATTGGGTTGGCCTAGTCCTTCCACCCTTCCTTGGTCTGGGAGAAAAGATTACTACTTCTAGAAGGGAATGTTGTGTCTGGACTCCACCCCAACATGGTTGGTTTAAACTGAACTTTGATGGGGTGTCCAGGGGCAATCCTGGAATAGCTAGAATTGGATGTTGCGTTCATAATAGAAAGGGTAGAGAAATTGCAGTGTTAGCCTCTCCTATAGGGTTTGAGACTAATAATTGGGCAGAAATTTTGGCCTTATGAAAAGATCTAGGAATTAAAAATTTGGAAATTGAAGGGGATTCAGCTATAATAGTGAATGCCCTCAGAGTAGGATCAATGCCCAAATGGAGACTGAATGCACTTCTTTCGGAAGCAATATCTCTTAGCAAGGTATTCTCTAAAATTATAGCTAATCATATATATAGGGAGGGAAACAAAAGGGCTGATGAATTAGCTAATCTAGGAGTAGATGGTATCTCCTTACCCACTAAAGCCTTGTCAACCTTAGCATAGGTTCCTTTGTCTCAGGTATCTCCTGAATCTAGGTAGTCTACATATCACCCTTTCTTATTATATTTAAGAGAGGGCAGGGATCAAGGGTTATTTAACAATATTCATACCTTTAATAATATTATTACCTCTAAATTATCTTATTATTCTGTGTGAATCCATTACATATAAAGATATACACACATATGACCATCCTTAAGCAGGGATGTAGGAAGGTATGTATGTATGGATGTATGTATATACATATGAAAGTATGTATATAGGTATGTATATTTGTATGTATGTATGTCTGTATGTATGTATGTAGGGACACAAATATTAATATACACACTTATAATTATACAGGCTATCCCTCTGTTTATGTATTTATTCTCCTTCACATCTATACTTACCTCTCCCAACATATTAATAAACATTTACTTATATATATGGCCAAATTTTTTAACCAACAAAAGGTTTAGATATTCATAAGTGCAAACATCCCTAAGGGCATCAAATGATAACCGACTTCAATTTGCTTTGACGGTATATTGAAAGGGTGCTGAAAAATTGGCTACATTGCAGAACTTTGATGATTTTACTGAGATTGCATCAAGGTAAACTCAAGAGTATTAATAAATGGGTATGATCAAATAGGTTATACAGTGGTAGGATGGAATCTGGACTCCTTATTATGTAAAAGGTTATAAACATAGGTAAATAACATTGACATAATCAAATAAGATTCATACTTTGATACTTATATATAAACACACTTATATATATACTTACATACAAACAGAAAAATATACAAATATACCAACCCGTATATAAATATATATACACCTTGTTCAGAATAAGAGCATGCTGAATCAATCTATTAAACTCTAAGTTTAAAATTGAATTCCTTCTGCTTGTATTAGAACAATCATGCCATTGTAGGGGCCTTAGATTTTTAATATCATGCTATGATAAGGTTTTTTCCCAACACTATAAACTCATCATCATTTCTGTTCCACCTCTACTCAGGTAAACTTATTATAATTAGAGTCAATCATCTAGTAGTGTGGGTCCAAGGATGAGATGAGTTGGCCAATTCATATATTAATCACATTCAGGCCTTGTATAATGATTCCCAAGGCTTAGAGGCTCGACACGTCTATTGAGGTAGTTAATATGATTTACAAACTTGAGTTGACATTGTAATCATAATATGGCTATTCTACTAAAATTATTGTCTTAGATTTGTGAACCCTTCCCCAATTTAGGCAAGCCAATATTATTCCTAGTATAATAAGTATAATCTCGAGAGGTATTTTAATCTCTAAACTTAGAGATACACACTTTGAATTAGGATCACTTAAAGGAGCTCATGTAAGCTAAAATTTTATTTAGAGGAGAGATAATTATTAACAAGACATATAGTGGTATAATGACAAGGAAGCATTAATGGGGATCAAGACCTTTCATACGTTTAAGCTTAATTAAAAAAAATTGTAGAGTTTGATGGATTTGCTAAGGGAAGGTTAATAATGAGAAGAGTTAAATATCTTGGATCGATATTTCTATAGTTAAGACCTATTGTTAAACTCTCTTCCCAAAGAAGTACTGGTTTGATTTTTGGGGTGACGAGTCCATCTGGTGATGGAGTCAAGGTTATTAACCTTTGTATTGGGAGTTGCCAAAGCCATGGAATTTAGAGGAGCAATTAAACCAGAACATTGGAATAAAATTTTAAACCAACTCCCGGATGTTGTGAGGTGAGCTATGGAGAAAAGCTTGGGAGATTGTTACGTTGACAACTAATTTACACTTAGAACCAATGGGTCGATTGTAAGAGGATTTATCGCTCTAGATTCCTTTGTTGGGTTTGAGAATGTTGATATCATTGAGGTTGCAAAGAGCATCTTTGTGAATGACATTCTGGGAGGACTAGATAAAATAGTCTATAGTGTCAACCCTGATCTTACCATGCCTTTCATAGAAACTACCATGAGGACTGAGATATACAATCTAAAGGAGATTCCAAATGACCAGAGAGTTCCTATGTTACTGATTAAAGATGAAATGTGTTTTGAAGAGCATTGGCCTGAGATGAAATGTAATCTGGACTTCCTATTTAGGGAAGTCCTCAAGACCAACACTGATAAGGACTGGCTACTAATTTAATGGAAAGAAGAAGGCTTTGACATCCCTAAGGTTCTTGAGATGATGGCAATGGAGGACTTTCACATTATGGCTCCATCAGTAGAATGATGCTCGAGACAAATTGGGGACGCGGATGAAGAGGACATTTTTACTGTAATTGTCAAGAAAAATGAAGGTGAATGGAGCTGTGAATGGATGCATAAGGTTTAAGAGGAGGGGACTGATAAAAAAAATTTAGGTTCGGTATGAATAGCCTGGTTATGACTCTGTGCAATTTTTGAACTCATCTCAGGTTTTCTTCATTTAACTATTTACAAGATTTGTATACATAGGCCTGGTAAAGATACTAATGTACGTAGTACTAGTTTAAACAAGATTTGGTGAAGTATGGACTTTTTTACCATTGGCTACAAAAACACTTGAAAAAGAACTAGTATGGTAATCTCTTTTTAACTATCAATAGCATATTACTATTAGCAAATAAAATTTCTTATTTTTTTAGTTATATATGTGTAAGGATGATCATATATCACTTACACACATCTATTTCGGTATGGATTTTTGGGAATTTTGTAACTTTTATACTTGACCAAACACTCCAAGATAGGTAAAAATTGTTTTAGGTTCTCGAGATATATATTCATATATCCATATTTATGTTTTTAGGCTCACATTTAGGTCTATATATATATATATATATATATATATATATATATATATATATATANGCTCACATTTAGGTCTATATATATATATATATATATATATATATATATATATATATATATGAATAGGGTTATATTATTGTAAAAAATATTATCAGTCCAATATATATAATTATATACTCTTACATGGATAGACATTTATTTATCAATTCTCAAATTACAACTCTTTAGTAAGCTCAGGGATATCTATAGATGAATGCAAATTAACATCTATACACAATAAATAGGTACATATTAATATAGATAAATAGGTATTTATATAAACATCTATATATAACTATATTCACAAATCTAATTTAGATGTATATACATTAAGGCATATATACATATATGTTTACATTAATATATAGGGGTTATATCTGGTATCCTTACATACTTATAGTTACCCTTCATGTAAAAATCATAAACAATTACATAAGCGAACAATAGGCATTAGAGATTTACCTTCTTTGCTCATGAACATTATTCCTTGTAGCAATGCACATATATTATCATAATTAAACCATATTAACCAAGGTTTCTGGAAAATAATTTTTAAAAACCAATATGTTGCGACTAAAGAAGTGTTTCTATTCTGCAATTACAATAGAGGAATAATAATATGGAGTATTGACGCTAGATTTCTAAGGAACATCCTTTCTGGGAAGATGTTTTGCCTTTTATGGATTACAAAGAGGCGGGGCCAAAAGGTAGCAACTCCTCCCTTTCCCACTTCTTGTATCTAGTAAGGATAAGCCTTCCCAATCTTATTTTAAAATGTTCAAGATAATGAACACACCTTTAGCATCAACTTAAGCCATTATCCTCTGCTCCCTTTCCACTCCCTCTGCTCCGCTTCATTTCCAACTTATGACATTCCATCTCCCTCTGCTCCTTCTTTTCTCTAAGAAATTCCCAAGTGGCGAATTGAATTACGACATTCAGTATAATGGGGGAACTCTTCACCTCCAGAGGGAGATATCCTTGCTATTTATTAATCTCTTATTGTGTCTTTGGGAGCATATCCTTGGCTATCTGAGATTGGATGCACTATGACAACTCTAATCAAGTTAGTATGTGCTATTCCTCAGATAGAATTTGATGGAGAGACCACAACCAAGCATCACAAATTTGTCTTGTTAAACTCTCAATCCATTATTCTAAGAGTAGTGTATAGAATCCTGGGCTGTGAATTCCTTTCTAACTCAGACAGATATAGGGTCTATATGGAAATTCTATCTATGATCACTGCATCGGCCATTTATGTTGACCCTAGGATAGAGGATATTGGAAAACTATGTTTGCATATTTTCAAAAGGAAATATCTTGGCAACATTGATAAATTTATTCAAAATATAAAACCAGATTGCACGATCACTATGCTAGATTCTATGATCTGCCAGCAATTAATGGGAGGCCAGCCCCGACCATTCCCATTATGATTATTAAATATTTTCATGCCTTTCTATCTAGAGAACCAGTTATCAAGAGAAATCTAGAATCCCTAATGGCCTTTATGCACCTAAGGATTCCTAATGAGGATAATTGGTTCTTCTCTTATTGGCATAATGATGATTTAGGGGAAACAAATAGGATATGCTTTGACGATTCAGATTCTAAAGAAATGATTAAGATATGGATGGAAGAAGGAAATCATCACAGAAAGAAAAGACATAGAATTGTTTCTCCGACTGATGATGCTTCTAGAGTGGGTGAGGAGGAACGCTAAGCGTTAAGATTTCCTTTGGTCCTCTAGTTCATCTAGATTCTAGATGTTAAGTGATTATTCGGCTTCTTTCACTTTATGTCTCTTCTTTTAGAGTCTAAAATTTAAATGATAGGATCAACTTGTTTTACTCAATTAGTTATCTTATTCGATGCTTTAGTCTTAACTTGAATGGTTGCTTCCCCCATGGACAAGTAAATGTTAAGATGTATCTTAAGGATAGAAAGGCTACCTATGTGGCCATTTTAGCTAAATATTATCTAATAATCTTTGAAAAAATGTATTCAATATTTGGAGTAACAAGGGCATGGTGTACTACATTAATCAGTATTTAATACCTAAAGAGAGACCCTTTGAATCATAGAAAATAATATGGAGGCATATACACTTTCTTAAACACAATTGGTTCAATACATAGACATATGTTTTTATTTATAAGTTAACATTTAGAGCTATATAACACACACACACACA
>MU226593.1:1288449-1307339 GCA_018584345.1 Thuja plicata
TGAAATTTGGCTTTACTAACTATGACTAACATATTGATCATGAGCTAGTTGGATATTGCTGGATAAAAATAAATTTCTTGAACCTTCAATCCAGAGGAAATAAGCCTTTTTCCTACCTTTTTACATTATCACTAGCCTAGAGGTATGGACTGGTCATTGCTCTAACAATAAAGGAGATAAGGAGTTATCAGGAATAGGATGGCTTTAGAGACCCTGAGTGGGGGAGCTAGTGTTTCACAAGGTTGAAGAAGGATAGTAGGCCACATGGACTCCATGATCCGTGGGCTTTGGACATACTATCATATGTCCTATTAACCTTCATAGAATATTCATTGTCTTCTTTGGTTTAATAGGGTCATATTTATCCACTTTGTCACCCTATTCTGCATACCTCCTTTGATGGGATTCACTTGTGAAGTTAATTAGTTGGCAGGGTTAGACGATATTTTACTATTTCACTTCAATTTGAACATATAGATTTCAGATCACCTACATAGTGTTATATATAGTTATATATATACGGTCATATATATATATATATATATAGGTCGATGTATTCATGTTCAGATTAATACACCTTTTTTACCAGTGCTTAAAAATAATTATGGATAGAAAGATCATTTAATCATGGAGTCAGACATATTTGTCTGTATTTCTGAATTCATTGTTACATTTGGGTTTTCGGCCTCTAGCCTCATGCTCTATTCGATAATATTGTATAAATTTGCTCATTCGTTTAAAGTTACCCTGACAATTTAAAAATGACAAGGATTGTTCTGAATTAACAAATGCATTAAACATATGTTCTGGTGATGTAGGTCAGTCTAGTCTATACTAACCTTTTTTAGTATTTTTGAAATGATTTAAATAAGTAGGATATAGATTCTCCCTTTCCTTTCGATTAGATGCATAAGTACTACTTTAGCTTAAACAGGGGTGTTATATATATATATATATATATATATATATATATATATATATTGATTTTATTGTGCTCACTTTTATCCAAAATAGTAATATAGAGAATTTCTCTTAATAAATCCAAGTTCAATCCTAAAATTGGAGATTCAAAATCAGGAATATACTCTTTGAATGAGCTTAGTGTATTCATTGTATTCCTCAATTCCGTTATCTGCAAGAGATGTGTAATTATTAGACCGAAAACATTAATTTTCTGATATAACTTTTATGATGGCTTAGGGCAAGTCTTTTTCTATATTTAGATTTGATATGACTAGAAAGCTAGTGTTTTAAACAAAATTATATTATGTCATACTAATGAATATCAAGAGCATTATCAAGGTTTTCTCTAGAGGCTTTTGTGCATAGGAAAAACATTAAACATCGATGAAAAAATTATAGAAGAAAGAATCAAGGCTCCGGGATGATATTTTAAGGTGTCTCACCACCACGTGTTCAGATATAGCCCTTGGTGTCACTTATGATTTGAGTTGAAAAGAAAAGCCTTGTATTATGTAATTTGCAAATGAGGGTTTCCTTCATATTCATCTGTAAATGAGGGTATGCCTTCATATTTATCTGTAAATGAGGATATGCCTCCATATTTTTTTGTATCTATAAATGAGGGTAAGCCTTCATATTTTCTGTAAATGAGGGAATGCCCTCATATTTTAAAAACTTTGTACTTTGAATATGGACCTAAGGTCCCGGGCAAGACTAGAGGTTTTCTTCTCCATTCTTTCCTACCAATGCCCAAAGTGAATGGAGTCTTTTTTAATAATTTTTTGTCAGTAATAAAATTTTGTGGCTTCATCCTTTTACAGATCAAAAAAAATATATTTAAATAAACCAACATAAATATAGGCATAATTATTTACTAACAATAATTATCCTTAATAATAACTAATTCACATAAAGCAAGGAAGTGCATTAAAAAACTAAAAACACACACAATGAAATCAACCAAATCAAACAAAACACAATCAAACTCAATAGGAAGGGATCCACAAATTCACATCACCTGAATGAATTCGAGTAGGAAATTCAATCTGATACTTGTCCGATCATAGGACAAATAAGCTTAGGATAAGGTTTTGGGCCTCACTATTAACTCCCCTCTTTTACCATTGAGATATTACGATAGGGAATGCTCACTCCTGCCAATTCAGGGAAGACGATGTCCGGTACTTGAAAACCTATCATCATAAGAACAAGCATGTACATCGTAACAATGACATGGATTGGTCGATCGTGTGGATCTCGCAATGCAAGTAACTACGTCTCTATCCTCTACCACATAAAACATGCCAAACATGGATATAAAACATATATGCTGACCATACACATGCAAGTATGGGGTAAGTAACATCACAAATCTAATTAGCATCAATATATGAGAAATAACATCATCGAAATCATCATAACCATCTATCTACTAACACATGATATCCTACCCAACGGAACATGAAATAACTAATCATAAAGATAGTGTCATACATCCAAGTATCATCAACCAACTGAAATAATAAATGCACACATGAAATATGGCCTAAAAGAATTCGGCAGAATCAACTAAAAATAATAGCCTAAAAGAGTTTGGCACCAAGAACTGAAAATAAAAATATGGGGTGGATATTACATATATTGAATGGGTGGGGGTTATATCCCCCACCCGCAACCCAAGATGTTGTATCGGCAGCAGAGCTTCTGACGACAGCAAGGTTGTCGTGTCAATACTGTTTAAAAAGAAAATTAGTTAATTTAAAATTTAATTAAATTAAGTTTTATTTTATATCTTAATTTTTAGATTTAATATTAATTATTTTTTTTATTAATATTAAATATTAATGTTAAGGCATGGATTCAGGTGAGAGTTTCTCTTTGTTCTAAAAATGTTATAGCAAGCTCTCCTTCATTCTTTATTTCTGATAGATCTATTTGGCGGGGCATTTATATTAATAACAAACCTTTGGATCTTACTCAAGGCTACTCTGCTAAGATTTGGAATAATAAAGGTATTTATATTATTAATGATGTTCTGGTTGATAATCGATTGAGTAGTTGGAAGGAAATCAGAGACAAATTTGGGATACCCTTGACTCAAAAAAAGACATACACTATGTTGGCTAAAGTAGTTGGTTCTTTATTCCCCCAGTAAAATTCTTGATACTAATCATGCCTTCAATCAGATTAAATGGACTGATGGTGGTTTGTTGTTTAATGCTTCTACTAAATCTATTTATAATATCCTCAAAGAGGACACTTCCATCTTTGATAGAATTAATCATGGTTAGGGCTTTAATTGGTTGGTTTCTATATGGAATCATGTGTTTGATTTGCTTTTGCACTCCCATGTGGAATCCAAAAAGCTTTGTTTCAGGTGGATTTTGATTTTTTTTTAAATTGCAGTTAGTTCTTGTTTGAATTATTTTGTTTTGGAACCTGTCATTTGTTTTGTCTATGATTTTCATGAGTCCTTCGAACATCTTTTCTTTGAATGCAAGTTTTCTTCCAGAGTTTGGTCTTTATTTCTTGGTAGTCTTGTCAAATGTAATAGTAGACCTGGGTTGTCTTGGCAAGAAGTCTTGGTGGTTTTTGCAAAGCCTTTTGGCCTTTCTCTTAATTTATTTTGGTTTTCTCTTACTATTGAGGTTTTGTGGTTTCTTTAGAAGTGGAGAAATGAAGATGTTTTCCAGAAGAGGAAGAGTGTGCTTACTAAGTTTAATTGTAAACTCACTCATTTTTATATTATGTCTCGGTATTTGCAGTACTGAAAGTCCCCAAAGATAAGTTCATGATCCTGGTGCATGAAGGGGTTATGATAATATACAAAGAAGACATTATGTCAGCCCATTATTTTGACAAGTATGTTGATGAGTTGAATAAGGAGGAGCTAGATAGTCTAAAGTTGTATGTCAAAAAGAAGCAGATTGACATTGAGAAAGAAAACACTTTGATTAGCAAGAATCATGATGACAAAGGACCAAGTTGGGAAGATCCAAAAAACATCCCATATGTTGTGGATCCGCCCATTAGAGCCTTTGAACGTGACAAGGCTGAATGTAGCAACAACATTATAGGGCAAGTAGATTAATCTATATGGTTAGTGGAAGTTGTTGTAATTTTTTGGTTCGATCTTGGGATATGCAATATGTATCTATGTATTTGAGACTGTAGTTGTAGTTTTTTAATAGGTGGGGTTGTATCTTTTTTACTGATACAGGTGATGATACTTATATGATGTTATTTCCAGCTTTATATACTATTTTAATAGAAAAAAAAAATTATATGTTATTCATTATTATATGGAGCTTAATGTTAACGTATTTTCTTTTAAAATGGTAATGTTGTTTTTATATTATGTTTTCTATAACTGTATGGAAGGAATTTTTTTTGGTTTATATAGTCAAATTGAGAATTTATTTTTAAATCAAATTGATTATTAGACTATTGAAATTGTATTTCCCTTCATTGTATGAATTTTCTTTTTATGGTTGTTTATTTGGGGAAATTAGATGGACCTTTAGGAAAGGTATACCAGAGGCTTGGGGTGTATTTTTAGTTGATCTTGTGTGTGTTCTTGATGTGGTTGTGGATTTAATTTATGTTACCCAACCTTAATTTTTTTAAGCTCATGTTCTTTGGACACTTTGAGAGTGTATTTATTATGTTATGATTGTTCATGTTATCTTCTAAGGAACTCGATTTGGTTTTAATGTTTATGTATCTTTTGAGATCAATGTGTGATCTATGAGCCTAGGTAGGTTGACTGAGTGTATAGAGGGGAAGTGGCTAGAAGTGGGGGCTGGGGCTCTAAGTGGCTACTATGGTAACCATCAGCAAGTAACTTAACAAGTGATAACATGATACATTAATGGGGTTTTAAAATGAATTAATAAGATATTATGAGTTTTGTCCATGCCTTGAGTGCTAGTATAGGCTAGGATGGGAGTTAGGGTCCTTATCTTTATGAAAGGATTATTGAGCCACATAGAGTCACTTAGGGGCTAGGTTTCAAGGGGGGCCACTAGGATAGCTCAAGGGTGGACTTATGTGATGACACTTCCCTATATGCAACTTAGGTTTCCCACATTTGTTTGGTGCCTTAAGTGATGTGTATTAATCCTTATTGTTACAGAGAGCTTCTAGGATATTCCTATGCATACCTTTTGATGTCATGTTTATCTTGTTATTCCTTCTTGTTGTATACATGTGTGTGTGGTTCTAATCTTATCTCCTCAGCATGGTGGGAGTGGACCTTTGGTTCTACGTGGTCAAGTGGTAGTGATTCTTATACCATTTGAGATCTGACATTCTTGTTTATGCTTGGATGATACTTGTTGCAGTTCTATCTTCTTATTCTTCAGGAGACTTGTTCTTTATCTTGTTGTTGTAAGTTGTACCTTATTTGTATATTGGTTGACATCCATTTAAAGGATGTGTTTTATTTTTATTCATTATTGCATACCCTGCAAATTGTACAATGGATGTTGATTCATTATGTATACCTTGGGTATCAGTTGTATGTGTGATCTTGTTATAAGAGATCTATATATATGATTTCAGTTGCCGTATCTTTTATGTTAGTTTATTTATGGTTGTTCTTTGTAGATTAGCTTTCTTAAAGTAACTCTACATTAATTCTCCTGGGTTCCCTGGTGGGGCCTTGCAGAATGAAGGATGGAGTTGAAGAGAAGATCATATGTCTTGAGAAACCCCTCCATGTCCTCTGTTAACCTGAAAAAGTGATGAAGTGATATTAGTACATATGCACTAAGAAATTGAGAATGTGATCCTATCACTATAATTGACTACTATACAATTAGATTCAATCATAAAGATAGTAATGAGGAGAGGCTGAGGTCTAGGAGTCCTAGAAGGATGGACAATAATATTGATCAGGGAGCCATCATAGCTAATCATATGAGATATCTTCTAAGAGCACTACTACCTCCCTCCAATAGGAAAGGTACTAGTTTAGAGGCAAAAAATGGCTCATTGGCTTGGATAGATGTTTTTCTATGCATCCTCTTAGTAGAAATACTAAAGCTATATGTGTCATTATGCATCTCACTAATTTTGCGGCTATTTGGTGTAGGATTGAGGAGGAAAATATTGAGATTAGTATGGAAACCATTACTTGGGATTTGTTTCTCAAGAAATTTTGAGAGTGCTTTCTATCTGACTAGTGTAGACAACAGCGTGCAGATGAGTTTCATAATATGCGATAGTTGTCCATGACTGTTTAGGGGTATGAGTGTCAGTTCTTTGAGCTCAAGTAGTGCACAGGTTTTGGAAAGGAATCTTCCCTTATGATTCAACACTTCATTAGGGGGCTTGATGATCATATCATTGGGGGACTTAAGCTCTTTGATCCTACGAACCTCAAAGAAGAGGTCATTAAGACTACTCTTGTGGAGACAAATTTATCTTTGGGCCATGGTTGATAGATGGGTGTTCAATCTAGTGGTCCTTCTTCTGGTTTTGGAGGTAATCAGTCTCAGGGATCTGGGGAATATAGGATTCCTTTTACCTTCTCAAGAGGTAATAACTCTCAGAAGCAGAGATAATTCATTCCTCCTACTTAGAGTGGTGGTGCTCATATTATGAACTTTTGTGACATTCAGTGCAACAAGCACAATCGGGTTGATTAGCCAATGTGGCCTTCGCATCAGGATTTTAGTAGGGGTAGTTTTCAGTAGTCTAATTCAGTTTCATATGGAGGTGGTGTTAGTAGAGGAGTTATTTTCTTGTGGGTAGTTTTGTCACATTGCGGTCAATTATCCCTAGCGTGTAGCGTAGTTCTAATGAAAGAGGCAAGCAACTTCTGAGCCTATAGTTGGGGATGTTGGTAGATCCCATAGAGTATTTGTAGCCATTGACCATCATCTGGTTGTATATCATGTTACTATGAGTGGGTCTATAAATAGAGGACATGCAACTAGTTTTCACATTCCTGCAATAGAAAATGATCCTTAGTGTTTGAACCAAAGAGCAGGGAAGGGTCCTATGGGATCTACACATTGAGTCTGGTACAGGAGCACCTAAAGTTAGGAACATTTCTAAGAAAGAAGTCAAACTACTGTCTGTTGGTGTTGCTCATCGACAATGTCTGATGGTTTCTGTTTGTCGATGATGCTTGATGGTTTCTGTTCATCGGCAATGCTTGTTGGTTTCTGTTCATCGATGATGTTGATTGGTGGTGTTCATCGATGATGCTCATCAGTGATGATGGGCGGTGTCTTTGTTTTTTGTCAGGGTTGGAAACTAACGATGTTTCTTCTATTCAAAAAAGTCAACTCTGGCACTCAGTAATGTCAGTTAATGACCTAGGAAATGCGGGATGTGATGTTTGTGACCAGTTGGGTCATTGGCAATGAATCTCTACATGTCATTTTTTCTTAAAAGGATAAGGGACACCTATTCCTATTCTGGAAGGGTCATTTATTGCTCATTTTGGCCACCTTTGTAGGGTGGTTGAAGTTGTCCATGAGTATTAGATATTTTGGAGATATTTCGATGGATGTATTTATAGATAAAAAGCCTTTGTAATAGATAGAGAAAATAGAATAGAGAGGAATGTAGATAGATAAGAGAAGGAGATAGACATAGATCCTATCAACTTGTAATAGTTTAGTTCTTGTGAAAAAGAAAGAACATATTTAATGGATTCTGTGTGTAGTGTGTGTTATTGTGTTCTTCAGGTTGAACCCGTCGGTTTAGCTTGGGGAATGAACCTATCCTAATGGGTTATATAGCATGAAATAGTAGCTTTACAGTGTAAACCTGGTCTAGGGAACTTGAGGTGATGCTCTTAGTGACTTCCTCAATCTGGGGTGAAACAATACCCTATAAGGTCTGTGCAAGAGACCTTAGAGCACAGTCAAGTTGACTGTTGGTAACAACTGAACTTGGGTAGTTTACATCAGATTGGTATCAGAGAAAGTTTGAGAATTAGGCTTGTGTTGTTTGCGTGTGATTTTCAAAAGAGTCTATTAATTCATCTAATATGGTGACCAACACAGAGCTAGCAAGGAACGTGGATGAACAAAGAGAGGAGAACAAACTCCTAAAGGAGCAATTAGCCGAAATGGTGTATAAACTGGAAGAAGTAAAGCTTCAAACTATGGTGGTCAATGAACTGATGAGGGAATCTGATGAGAAGGGTAAACAAGTGGTTGAGGAGGACATGAGCCCAGAGCCAGACCCAATACTTCAAGAAGAGCCATTCTTGAAAGCATTAAAGGCAATGAGTGGTAAGTCCTTAGAAGGTGTGCCTCTATTTAGTGGCAAAATGGATCCAGAATTAATTATGGAGTGGATAGAAGGTCTTGAAAATCACTTTGATTATGATAATGTGACCGAAGCTCAGAAAGTTAGAGTAGCCAAGACAAGATTGAAAGGGATTACCCTCACTTGGTGGAAATTTGTCCAAGATGAAAGGAAAAAGGGAGGCAAGAACCCCATAACCAATTGGAGAGGTATGGTGGCAAAGATGAAAGAAACTTATCTTCTTGATGATTATGAAGTGCAACTGCATAAGAAAAGGTAGAATCTGAGGCAGAAAGACTTAGAGGTCAGTGTCTATATAGAATAATTCCATAAGCTATGCTTAAGGTCCCATGTGATGGAAGAAGAAAGTGTAAAAGTGGCTAGATATCAGAATGGCCTTAAATGGAGCATTCAAGAAGAAATTAGTCTCTTAAGCCCCAAGACTATCCACCAATGCTATCAATTAGCCCTTAAAGTGGAAGAGAAGTTCAAAAAGAAAGAGGACTCAAACAGTAGAGGTAGAGGGAGAGACAATAGAGGTCATAGAGGAGTATATGTAGGAACAAATCCCGAAGCTAAGAATCAGAGTGAGAATAAACTCGCTGAGAATTAGGGAGAATCCAGTAACACTAGAGGTGGTTACAAAAGAGGAAGAGGTTCAAATAATAGTTTGATAGGAAGGACTAATGGCCAAGGAAGAGGATCTTATTTCTCTTCTATGAAGTGCTATAATTGTCAGCAACTTGGGCATCCTGCCTATTGGTGTCCAGCAAAGAGATCTACTTCCCAAGGAGGAGAGAAAAGAGCTAACTATATACAAGAAGAGTCTTCTAGTAGCAAGACTTTAGATATCCCCATAGGAGCAGAGATGGGAGAGCATTTGACAGTTCAGAGAACACTCCTAAAAGAGCCCATCAAAGAAGAGCCAAGCCAAAGATGATCTTTGTTTCGAGTCAATTGAAAAATACTCGGTAAGGTCTGTAAAGTTATCATAGATTCAGGATCTACTGATAATATTATTTCTTTAGAAGCTATTGAGAAGTTAAAATTGACAAGGATTCCTCACACTAATCCTTATAAAGTTACACGATTGAATAAAGATCAACATGTAATAGTCAATGAACAAGCTTGGATAGAATGGTCCATAGGGAGATATAAGGATAGAATTTTGTGTGATATCCTACCCATGGATGCGTGTCATCTACTATTAGGTAGACCTTGGCAGTATGACTGATGTGTAGTTCACATTGAAGCAGAGAATTCCTATTCCTTTAAGAAGGATGGAATGACTTTCAGGGTACAGTCAATCTTGGAAGAAGAAAAGGAAATAAAAAGAGGTCCCAACCTACTGGTGGTCGATGAGAAATAATTCCTAAAGACATTGGAAGAAGATGGATTAGGCTTTGCTTTGGTTCTTAAACCAAAAAATGAGAAGAGGAATGAAAGAGAAGAGTTTCCTTTAGAAATCCAAAGGTTGTTAACTCAATATCAGGCTATAGTTAGTAGTGGTCAACCAGCTACCCTACCACCTAATAGATCCATTAGTCATCAAATTGACTTCATTCTAGGAGACTCACTTCCAAATAAGGCTACTTATAAGATGACTCTGCAGCAAAATGCAAAGATTTCTAACCAAATCCAGGAACTAATTGACCAAGGGTTGATTAGAGAAAGAATAAGTTCTTGTGTTGTTCCCACAATCTTAGCCCCAAAGAAAGATGGTACTTGGAGTTTGTGTACTGATTCCAGGGCCATAAACAGGATAACTATTCGATATAGGTTTTCAATACCTAGGATAGAAGATTTGATGGATTGTCTTGGTGGAGCTAGATATTAATCCAAGATAGATCTCAAGAGTGGATACCATCATATAAGAATTAAAGGGGGAGATGAGTGGAAGACTACTTTTAAGACTACTGAAGGATTGTATGAATGGCTAGTTATGCCTTTTGGGTTGTCAAATGCCCAAAGCACATTTATGAGATTAATGAATGAGGTTTTGAAAGACTTCATTGGTAAATGGGTTGTAGTATACTTAGATGACATCTTGGTGTTCAAAAAGACAAAAGAGGATCATCTTAGACATCTACAATTGGTAATGCAGAGATTGCATGAAGAAAAGTTGACAATCAACTTGGAAAAGAGTGAGTTCATGAAGCAAGAATTGGTATATCTTGGTTTTTTTTATCTCTAAAGGTAACTTGAAGATGGATGTAAGAAAGGTGGAAGAAATGTTGAATTGGCCTACACCAAAATCAGCTATGGAGGTAAGAAGCTTCCATGGTTTGGCACAATTTACTGAAAATTCATTAAACAGTTCAGTGAGATTAGTGCACCTATTTTAGATACCATCAAAGGAGGTATGAAAGCCAAGTTCCAATGGAATGAGCAGGCTAATGAAGAATTTGAGCATTTGAAGAAGAGAATAGTGACTCAACCGATTTTGACACTTCCTAGTTTTGACAAATTGTTTACTGTGGAATGTGACGCTAGTAATATTATTGTCGGTGCAGTATTGAGTCAAGAAAGAAAACCTGTAGCTTTTCATAGTGAGAAACTCAGTGATGCAAAGAAGAAGTATTCCTCATATGATTTGGAATTGTATGCATTAGTGCAAGCACTAAGGAAATGGAAACATTATCTACTTCCTAAATAATTTGTTTTCTTTACTGACAATCAGGCTTTGGTCACAAGCAAATGAAATGGGTGGAATACATCCAAGCCTTTACTTTCACAATAAAGCATAAGAAGGGAGTACAGAATAAGGTGGCAGATGCATTGAGTAGAATATTACTCATGGTGCAAGAAGTTCAGCTATGAAGCATTGGCATTGAAAGTTTCAAAGATCTGTATCCAGCAGATGAAGATTTTGCAGCAGCATACAAGGTATGTCAAGAGTATCAAAATCATTTTCATAGTGAATATTCAGAATATACTCTTCAAGAAGGTCTTCTATTTAAGGGAGGACAACTTTGTGTACCAAGAGGTTACATGAGAGAGAATCTAGTACAGTAAAAGCATAATGGTTCCTTAAGTGGACATTTTGGATTGAATAAGACCTTGGAATTGGTCAAAAGGTATTACTACTGGCCCAGAATGAATCGGGACATCCAGAAGTATGTAGAGACTTGTTTGGTTTATCAGAAGGGAAAAGGGACTTCATCCAATGTAGGATTATATCAGCCCCTTCCTATCCCAAATAGACCATGGGAATGCCTTGGCATGGATTTTTTTGTCAGGTTACCCAAGACTAAGCAAGGAATGGACAACATCTTTGTAATTGTTGACAAGTTCAGCAAGATGGCTCATTTTGTACCATGCAAAACCACACATGATGCTTGTTAC
The DNA here is from genome assembly GCA_018584345.1 of Thuja plicata. NCBI lineage: Eukaryota > Viridiplantae > Streptophyta > Pinopsida > Cupressales > Cupressaceae > Thuja > Thuja plicata. Next base: position 1,300,027 of record MU226593.1, read on the forward strand.
ATAGCCAATCTATTCTTCAGAGAAGTATTCTAGATACATGGATTACCTTTGAGTATTGTGTCGGATAGAGACTCCAATTTTATGAGTCATTTTTGGAAAACTTTATGGCAGAAGCTTGGTAAAAATCTTTCTTTTAGCTCAGCCTACCATCCCCAAACCAATGGTCAGACTGAAGTGGTGAACCAGAGCTTAGGTAATCTTTTGAGATGCCTTACCAAGGAGTATGGAAAATCATGGGATCGGTTTCTTTCTCAAGCAGAATTTGCCTACAATGATACAGTTAATAGGTCCACGGGAAAGAGCCCTTTTGAAATAGTGTATGGGATTCATCCCAGGGGTATATGTGAATAAAGGGATCTTGGTGGAAATATAGAGAGGAGTGGGTATGCTGAAGATTTTTCTCAACCCATGAAGGAGGTCCATGACTCAGTTAAAGCAGCATTGATAGAGAATACCACTCATATCAAGCAAAAGGTAGATGCAAGGAAAAGAGATGTTTAATTTCAGGTTGGAGATTTGGTCATGGTGCACCTCAATAAGGCAAGGTTGTAGAAAGGAGTTCCAAGTAAACTTTAGATGAGGAAGATAGGTCCTTGTGAAATATTGGCAAAATATGGGTCTAATGCTTCTAAAGTTGATCTTCCTACCGATATAGAATTATCTCCTATTTTCAATGTGGCAGATTTGGTATCCTATAAAGGACCAATTCTCGAAGGAGATTCTGATCTCATGGGAGATACTAAGGATCTCAAAACACTTAAACTTCCTATTACACCACAATTGAAGGTAGACATGATTCTAAATTCAACAGTTGCCAAGCAGACTAGATGACAGCCCTATATGGAACATCTGGTCAAATGGAAGGGCAAAGCTGATTCAGAGGCTACATGGGTATAGGAAACTGATTTTAAGAAGTTAGGCATCAATCCTGACTTACTCCAATCACCTAAAAGTTGACTTCTTTTTTTGGGGGGAGTATGGTGTAGGAGCACCTAAATTTAGGAACATTTCTAAGTGAGAAGTCAAACTATTGTCTGTCGTTAGCAATGTCTGATGGTTTCTGTTCAGCGAAAATGCTTGATGGTTTTTGTTCGTCGGTGATGCTTGTTGGTTTCTATTCGTTAGCAATGCTATTTGGTGGTGGTCATCGATGATGATCATCAGTGATGATGGCTGGTGTCTTTGTTTGTTGTCAGGGTTGGAAACTGACGATGTTTCTTCTATTCAGAATAGTCAACTCTGGCACTCGGTAATGTCTGTTAATGACCTAGGAAATACGGGATGTGACATTTGTGACCAGCTAGGTCATTGGCAATGACTCTCTACATGTCATTTTTTCTTAAAAGGATAAGGTAAACCTATTCCTATTCTGGAAGGGTCATTTATTCCTTAGTTTGTCCGCCTTTGCAGGGTGGTTGAAGTTGTCCACGAGTATCAGACATTTTGGAGATATTTTGATGGCTGTATTTATAGCTGAAAAGCCTTTGTAATAGATAGAGAAAATAGAATAGAGAGGAATATAGATAGATAAGAGAAGGAGATAGACACAGATCCTATCATCCTATAATAGTTTAGTTCTTGTGAATAAGAAAGAACATATTTAATGGATTCTGTGTGCAGTGTGTGTTATTATGTTCTTTAGGTTGAACCCGTCAGTTTAGCTTGGGGAATGAACCTATCCTAATGGGTTATATAGCATGAAATAGTAGCTTTATGGTGTAAACCTAGTCTAGGGCACTTGAGGTGAAGATATTAGCGACTTCCTCAAGCTAGGGTGAAACAATACCCTATAAGGTCTGTGCAAGAAACCTTAGAGCACAGTCAAGCTGACTGTTGGTAACAACTGGACCTGGGCAATTTACAGTAGAGTCTTATGTGACTCAGTAGGATGCTTTGAGTTGAGGGATTCATATCCCTATTTTTTTTTCAGCTTCCAGGAGTAATCCTAGTTTTAGGGAGGAGGATGTAATACCCACCCCATAGTTTTATTTTTAGTTCTTGGTGCCAAACTCTTTTAGGCTATTGTTTTCAGTCGATTACGCCAAATTCTTTTAGGCCATATTTCATGTGTGCATTTATTATTTCAATTTGTTGGTGATACTTGGATGTATGAAATTATCTTTATGATTAGTTATCTCATGTGTCATTGAGTAGGATATCATGTGTTAGTAGATAGATGGTGATGATTATTTCCATGATATTATTTCTCATATATTGATGCTAATTAGATCTATGATGTTACTTACCCCATACTTGCATGTGATTTTAGCATATATGTTTTAAATTGATGTTTGGCATGTTTGATGTGGTAGAGGATGAAGATATAGTTACTTGAATTATGAGTACTAGGCATCATCTTCGTTGAATTGGCAGGAGTGAGTGTGCCCTATCACAAAATATCAATGGTAAAAGAGGGGAATTAATAGTCGAGCCCAAAACCTTATCCTTAGCTTATTTTTACCTATGATCAGACAAGTATCAGATTGACTTTCCTACCCGAATTCATCCAAGTGATGTAAATTCATGGATCCCTTTGTGTTGAGTTTGATTGTGTTTTGTTTGATTTGGTTGATTTCATTATGCTTGTTTTTAGTTGGTTAATGTACTTCCTTGCTTTGTGTTTAAGGATAATTATTGTTAGTAAATAATTATGGATGTATTTATGTTGGTTTATTTAAATATTAAACATATGGTATTTTATTAATGAAAATTAATTAAATACCTATGTTTAATAGAGGCTTAATAAAAAATCTAATTATAGAATATTTGGATTTAATTAAATATTTAATCCAAATTGTGAATTAAAAGGCCTTCTTGATTTATTTTATATTTAAATATTTAGTTACATGATTAATATTGTGGTTTAAATATTAATTATATTTTTAATAATATTTATGCAATTACTTGAACAATAGATTTGATTAAATTAAATTAGAAATTATTTTTAGGTTGATTTAATTGATAATTCTAAGTTGCGCAATAAAAAGATATTTATTTTATTTTATTAGGAATTTCTCTCAAAGTCAGAAGTTGAGTTAAGAAAATTGAAGTGGACAGAAATTGAGTTAAACATATTATTATGGAAATTAGAGTTGTGTTCCCTTTTCTGGGATTGCATGAATTAGGAAAAGTTATTTTCTCTTTGATAGAAAATTTATTTTCATTATTGGACACATAGGTTTTGGAGATTGGACTTTGTGTCTGCATTTTGGGTGAAAGAATATTTTTTTAAAGTTTGGATCTTTGGAGTTTTTGAAGTTTCAGTATTGTGGTTTCTCATCAAATTGATTGAGGTAGGATTGTAAATTCTTTATTAAATTTTGTTGGAAAGATTATATTCTTTGTGATTTCCATATTAAAAGGATTTGATTTAAATGGTTTAGGGTTTTACCCTATTTAGAGAATTGCAATTATGAAAATTCTTGATTGAAAACTACTTATGTGAAAACCTAGATCTATTAGAAAAATTAGACAAACAAGGTTTTTTCCTTAAAATGATTGTGAATATCAACAATAGAAAACCCAATTTAAATCTATTGTTTATTTAGTGGAATTGGTTTTCTAGATTATTATAGATTCAATTGTGTTTTAAATTTATATTAGTAAACCTTATTGTTCTTCATTTTTCAAAAACAAAGTTGTCCCCAATTAGAAAATTGGATTTCATATATATATATATATATATATATATATATATATAAGCTATTCAAATTCTTTTATTTTATTTTAATTTTATAACAAAATTAACATATTAAATGGGCAGGGATTATATCCCCCACCCGCAACCCAAGTTGTTGTATCGGCAGCAAGGTTGTCATGGCAGTATTGCTACCCACGACAATAAGGTTGTCATTCAGAAGCAAGGCTTCCAACGAAAGCCTTTGTGGCCGCCACTTTAGTAAGGGGAACTCACCCCAATTTCTATTTTTCACTTCTGTACCTTTCATTTAATCTCTTTTGCACATATTTTTAAGTTCTCTCCACAACTTGTGTGGGCATTTCTACTTTTTTGTATCCTAAGATCACAATGTACTTTGTATTTCTTTTTTTGAAAATAAAAAAAACATGTCTTTCAGTTGTACTATTCCTTTGTCACAAGAAATGATACATTTGAAATGAATTCTTACATTGTGAAACAATGATATTTCTTTTGGATCGGCATATATGTTTCAGTTGTATTTTTTTAATGGCAAACTAAATTTTTTTCATTTCTAGGACAGCAAATTGCATGACTTTATAATTTTTTCCTTGAAGTTCAAATCTGAAGAATAACTTAAATCTAATCCTCAACTCAACCACATGCATAACTTAAGAAAAATTAGGATAAAATGAACCTTTCACTAAAATCAATCAGAGCTGAAAAAAACTCTACCAATTAGAGCTATTTAGTGAAAATTGGTAACACATACATCTAATACTCAAACATGTTCCTACATTGAAGCTCATTCAAATAAAATTCACCTTCTTTCATGAGCACATCCTTCATGAACATATGAACTCATACCACACTATACCTACAACAACTCACAACACCACATGCCAAAATACTTTGTCATTATGAGTCCCATGTATAAAAATACACAAACATATATGTACTTGTATAAATATATGTTTATAAAAGCATCCTTTCCACACCATCTCTATTGTCTCCAATATTTGTTATATTCTGACTAGCACATTCTAACATTTTCATGAATGTGCTTACTATCTTCATTAGCACCTAACTCCCCCTTTGAAAATGCACTTAACCAAGTTATGCACTTGACCTAGTTGACATTAATTCTAACAACAACTCTTCTTCACTTTCCAATAATGCCAACACTTATGCTCCACCTCTCATGACTACATATGTTCCACACATTAATCCTACACATGTTAGTCTTGGAAGCATTCCTAATCCTATTGTTCCTCCCCTTTCAATTTTTCCATGTGTTTCCCAATCCTCATCCATGCCTACCTACAATAATATCCCATTTTCATATTCCAATGTTCCTTCCATTTCCCATAATGGTCTAAACCTTTCATACATGTCTCATACCAACCTTTCTACCAAAACCACTATCAATAGTATTTCTCAAACCATTTCATTCTTGCAAAAATAAATTGCTTCCATGACACAATCCAAATTTAATATTCATACTTGTGATATTGCTATCCCTTTGTCCTTAGACATAATTCATGTTGTTATCCCTCAATACAAGGAAATACCTCACTTGGATACTCACACTGGTAAAGGTGATCCCTTGACTCATGTGAATACATTTTAAACATTATGTAGTGACTTTTCTCATGATCATAGACTCATGGCTAAACTGTTTACTAGAACATTTAGAGATAAGGCCTTGCAATGTTATTTTTCTTTACCTCCTTACTTCATTGATTCCTTTCAAAAACTTGCTAATGATTTTATTCAACAATTTCAAAATAATATTGGTCCTAATATTTCTTTGACTAATTTGATGCATTGTAAACAAGGTGTTAAAGTGAAAATGACTAATTTCATTGGTAGATTTAAACACTTGCATTCTTAGATTTCTTATCATGTGCCTAATATTTATGTACAACATATTTTTATTACTAATTTACAAAAAGACATTAGAAATAAGATATTGCTTTTTTAATTTTCTTCCTTTACTCAATTGTGTGCAATATTTCATAATTATCAGCTTCAAGTGAGTCAATTTGAGAGCACCACTCAAATGATTCCATTTGATAAGAGTGATGTCGCATCCCAGGCTTTTCAAAATTTTCAAAAACCTAAAGGCTTCATCAAGATTAATAATTCATCAAACAACATTGATGCACAAGTGGTTCTATTTTTAAACCTTCTCGTAGTTTTACACCTCTTTCTAAATCTTTGCAATAATGTGATGTTGAAGTTTATTAATGATAATGTCTTAACACTTCCTCCCATTAAGCCAACTGATCATTCAAAACATACTCACAGAAAAGTTGATACCAAAGATTTTTTCCAATACCATGGTCAACCTGGTCATGATAGTAAGAAGTATTTCCATTTGAAATATATTTTTCAAGACCTTCTTTTATTCTAATGCTATATTATTTAGGGTGTTAAGGATCAAGGAAACAAATCCTTTTCACCTCCCAATGAAAACTTGCAAATTTATACCAATTCTTTACCTTCTCATTCTACCAATACCATTGAGTTTATTCATTCTTTGCCTTTGTCTATCAACATTGATTTTGATCCCCCTACTAGTTTGAACTATGATGATGATTGTACCAAGGCCAACAATGTTGTCAACCTTATTGGTCAATCCTAACCAAAACCTATACCAACACCTAATACTCAAACACATTCCTAAATTGAGGCTCATTCAAATCAAATTCACCTTCTTTCATGAGCACATCCTTCATGAACATATGAACTCATACCACACTATACCTACATCAACTCAAAAAACCACATGAAAAAATAGTTTTTCATTATGACTCCCGTGTATAAAAATACACAAACATATATGTACTTGTATAAATATATGTTTATACAAGCATCCTTTCCACACAATCTATGTTGGCTCCAATATTTGTTATATTCTGACTAGCACATTCTAACATTTTTATGAATGTGCTTAATATCTTAATTATCACCTAAATCCCCCTTTGAAAAATCACTTAACCAAGTTATGCACTTGACCTAGTTAACATTAATTCTAACAACAACTCTTCTTCACTTTCCAATCATACCAACACTTATGCTCCACCTCTCATGACTACATATGTTTCACACATGTTAGTCTTGGAAGCATTCCTAATCCTATTGTTCCTCCCCTTTCAATTTTTCCATATGTTTCCCAATCCTCATCCATTCCTACCTACAATAATATCCCATTTTCATATTCCAATGTTCCTTCCATTTCCCATAATGGTCTAAACCTTTCATACAAGTCTCATACCAACCTTTCTACCAAAACCACTATCAATAGTATTTCTCAAACCATTTCATCCTTGCAAAAATAAATTGCTTCCATGACACAATCTAAATTTAATATGCATACTTGTGATATCGCTAGCCCTTTGTCCTTAGACATAATTCATGTCGTTATCCCTCAATACATGGAAATACCTCACTTGGATACTCACACTGGTAAAGGTGATCCCTTGACTCATGTGAATACATTTTAAACATTGTGTAGTGACTTTTCTCATGATCATAGACTCATGACTAAACTGTTTACTAGAACATTTAGAGATAAGGCCTTGCAATGTTATTTTTCTTTACCTCCTTACTTCATTGATTCCTTTCAAAAACTTGCTAATGATTTTATTCAACAATTTCAAAATAATATTGG
>MU226593.1:1307389-1321038 GCA_018584345.1 Thuja plicata
TGACTAATTTGATGCATTGTAAACAAGGTGTTAAAGTGAAAATGACTAATTTCATTGGTAGATTTAAACACTTGCATTCTTAGATTTCTTATCATGTGCCTAATATTTATGTACAACATATTTTTATCACTAATTTACAAAAAGACATTAGAAATAAGATATTGCTTTCTGAATTTTCTTCATTTAGTCAATTGTGTGCAATATTTCATAATCATCAGCTTCAAGTGAGTCAATTTGAGAGCACCACTCAAATGACTCCATTTGATAAGAGTGATTTTGTATCCCAGGATTTTCAAAATTTTCAAAAACCTAAGGGCTTCATCAAGATTAATAATTTATCAAACAACATTGATGCACAAGTGGTATCAACATCCAAAGGTGTGGCTCCTTTGTCATCTATTTTTAAACCTTCTCGTAGTTTTACACCTCTTTCTAAATGTTTGCAATAATGTGATGTTGAATTTTATTAATGATAATGTCTTAACACTTCCTCCCACTAAGCCAATTTATCCTTCAAGACATACTCATAGAAAAGTTGATACCAAAGATTTTTTCCAATACCATGGTCAACCTGGTCATGATAGTAAGAAGTATTTCCATTTGAAATCTATTTTTCAAGACCTTATTGATTCTAATGCTATATTTTTTAGGGTGTTAAGGATCAAGGAAACAAATCCTTTTCACCTCCCAATGAAAACTTTCAAATTTATACCAATTCTTTACCTTCTCATTATACCAATACCATTAAGTTTACTCATTCTTTGCCTTTGTCTATTAGCATTGATTTTGATCCCCCTACTAGTTTCAACTATGATGATGATTGTACCAAGGCCAACAATGTTGTCAACCTTATTGTTCAATCCTAACCAAAACCTATACCAACACCTGAGCTTTGCATTAGATTTGATCCTAAGGAGACTATTAAGGTACTTGATGGTCCTTTGTATATTGTTGTGAAAATTAATGGTCTTCCCTCTTGTGGAGTCCTCATAGATCCTACTTGAATGGTGAATGTTATAACTAAAGAACATATATACACAAGAAACCTCCAGCAAGACTCCTATGATGAATCAAATGTGATGATCAAAACTTTCAATGGTTTCACTTATCCCACTCATGGTTCAATTACTTTTCTCATAGAAGTTGGTAAGAAATCCTTAGATGTCACTTTTTTTGTCATCCCAACTTCCAACCAGTTTCAAGTTAGACTTGGCCTTACTTGGCTTACTTCCATGAAAGCTATAATCTCTCCTTTCCATAAGTGTTTGAAATTTCCCCATGAAGAACTTTTGATGAAGCAATAAATAATGAAAATAGAAAACTGTTATGAATCAAGAGATAAATTCAATTCATCAAAACTAAACATAGAAGTTGGTTTATTTATCTTTTGTAAATAAGGTCATTCATTGTAAATGGGTATACAAAACCACATTTAAATCTAACATTCAATTGACAAGCACAAAGTTAGATAGGTAGCCAAAGATTAAAAACCAAATATGGGAGTTGGTTCCTTTATCTATTGGAAATAAGGTCATTGATTGTAAATAGGTATTCAAAATCAAGTTTAAATCTAATAGTTCAATCAACAAACATAAAGATAAATAAGTGGCAAAAGAATATACAAGAATTGAAGATGTTGATTATGAGGAAATATTTTCTCTAGTTGCAAAGATTCTCACAATTAGAACTGTGATAGCACCTGCTTCCCATTATAGTTAAGAATTTCATCAAATGGATGTCAAAAGTGTATTCTTAAATGGAAAATTGGTAGAGGATCGTGTAGACACCTAAAATGATCCCATCACCTGTGCGCGATATTAACACTAATTTTCATCTTAATTAATTGAATAATCTTAATTATTTAATTGATTTATGTCATTCTTCTAATTTAAATTATAATTTTTCTTTTCCCCACAAATTCAATAATTTAATGATTGTAGTTAATTATTTAATGTCCACTTTATTAATCTTTCAATTCTCGTCTAGTTTCATCTAATAATTCTTCTAAATATTAATTAAATGATTTTATTATTTAATAAATATATTTTCTCCAAATTTAATTATTTTAATTATTTAGTTTACTAACTACGTCTTTATAATTTAATGAAATAATTATTTTATTTAATTATTCCACTTCCACGATGTCAACTAAGTCTTCTTAAAATAAATAAATTATACAATTTATGTAATCCTAATATTGCACAATTAAATAAATTTTGAATTTATTTAATGTTAATTATTCTTCTAGTTCCACTTCCATGACTAATACTAACTTTCAGTCTGACTAATCAATCTATTTTGTCATCTAACCAATCAATTTTGTTCACTAGTCAATCAAATCAGTCCTTTGGCCAATCAATTATTTTCACTAGTCAATCAAATCAATCCTCTATTAAATAAAATTAGTCCTCTATTCAATCAATTCAATATTCTGTTCAATCAATTCAATCTTATGTTCAATCTAATCAAACAATTTTGTCAGGCAACCAGTTAACTCTTAATTAGTCAAGTAATCTATTCAATCAAGTCTAGTCTATATTAGTCTTAACTATTCATTATCAATCAATCAAACTGTCTATTGAATTCCAAAGAAGATTCTATATAATGAAGGTAATTCTTCATTATTTACAACCATGATTCTTGAATTCTCATGTTATTATAATTGGAGGAAATGTGAGAGCGTACAATTGCAGAGAGAATGAGAGAAGACACGAGAGAGCTTATTGGTTTGATGTTTTCTTTGAATTATTTATCTTATGCATTCAATAATGTCATTTCCAACTTGAATAGGAGTACAATTTGCAATAGTCTAGATCTTTGTGGTTGGATCTATTCATTATTGTTACAGGTATACTAATCTGAATATTTTACCCATATTACAAATGGTGAACCCAATATGAAACACCAATTGTTTTTTATTTTTTACAAAGTTTTATTTTTTGTGTAGGAATAGAACCTTACGACGCATTTGTGATTTAGTCGATGCATTTTCATGTTTAATTGTCACATTTTATTTTTTATTTATCATAATTTTTCTCTGTGTTTTGAGAATTTTTTATTTATTATACTTTTTGTGTGCTGGTTTATTCACCACAATTGTTGACCTAATGACACAATTGTATATTTATAATAAATGATTGTTTGTCATTGACATACTATTATTCAGTATTCTAACAACCTTTTATTGTTTCTATGTTTTTAGGATTATACGACGCAACTGATAGATATTTGCCATCGTTGTATAATACAAATATGCATATGAGAGTTTAAACACTACAATTGGACAATACATAGCCAGATTTGTGATTTAAGTGACATAGTTGCCTGATAAATATCTAAAATAGAGAATCCCAAGAAGGTCAAATTGAATTGCCTGCTCGAATATAGAATAAGGAAGGAACATAATTGAATGAACAAAGATGGAAGACGTATAGTTACAACAGAAGAAGATCACAAGGGCATATTGGAACAACAATCTCTGAACAAATATTATCATCAGGTATTGGCTTATTGTGAAAAATATAGTTTTGTTGTCAATCTTAGTAACCTCTATCCAAATGAATTTTGATTTCTAGATTAAGGGATTTTGTGTTATTGGTATCAAATTTATAATATGTGGCATGGAAACAACTTATGTATTTGAATGGATAGCACTTCCTTTGGTGCTATAAAATTGACTTTGTTATCTTCTGTCTATTTTTAGAGTAAATAGCACTTCATTTTGGACTTAACAATTAATCTATCGATCTTGCATGATTGGTGCACTTGTACATACTATTATTATAACCCTTTTTTATTTTACTTAGAGAGGTGTGCTTGGGAACTTCATCACCCCAAGGAACAACCTCAAAAAAGTCAATCTCTTGGACTGCTATAGAAATAATACTACAAATAAATCTTGATTTTATACTTGACTTCTCAGGCTTGGTGTGTTAGTGATAGTTTGAATTGGGCCTACGTGCCCAAGGAGACGACATGACTGGCTAGAGACTTTAGTGTCTCACCCTTGAATCTTGTTTTGAAAAGTACCACCAAACATTAATAAAAACCTTAAGATTAGAGGTCACTCGTTCTAAATTATGAACATTATAATATTTCAGTGCAAGGGGAGGGAATAATCTACCCCCAAGACACTCACCATATGTTGCCAAGATATTGATTCAATTGGGGAGAAATTCTCTTTGATCAAAATATGGCAAAAGTCATAAAAATGGGCGCACCCTTGGGTGTGACATTGTTGTGGGTTAAAATATTATAATGAAGTTGTGACCTTAGGGTAGTAGTTGTTTGTAGTTATTTTCATTTTTAATCTAACCAATGAAAATCTCATGGCTTGTAAAAGTCACTAAGTATACACAAAGCATAAAGAGTCCAGAATTTGTCGAACAACTATACTTTTGTATGTGTGTTTTTTGTGTTTGCAAAAAAATCAAATTTGAATATCACACTTTTTCACAGACAAAATGACATATCTTTTTTCAAAATTATGCATCTATTGTTTAAAAGAAGAAAATTCCATTTTTAAAACTGCAATTGCAATATTCTATAATGCATATGCTAGATACAAAACCACAATCGGCCATTCTCTATGAAATAATTGCCTATCTTTTTACCAAACAGGAACATTTTGTATCAGATAATATTGACCAATCATAGACAAAATAATGCACTTGCAAATTATTCAACGTAGTCACTGGTAAAATTAGGGTTTTAGATCAGACAATTCCAGAACAAAACCAAGGTCAATTCACAGACTTACATACTATTCAGAAACATTATTTAAGTATTTTTCATCAGAGAACCCATCTTTCATTTAGATTTTCATTCTAGGGTGTCTTACGTTATTGCATCATTTGGTTTTGACTATCATTACATATCATGATCTTAGGGTTATCTTGCATACCTCATAGATTCCATTTAGTTCTTGCATACCTTAGAATTGGGTATCTTTATCTTTTAGGGTTATCTTTTGAACACTAGAGAATATACCTTCATTTGAATCTTTCTATAAGTGGTTGGTAGATTCTTTTTGACCTCTCCTATCAAAATCCTCCTTTTATCAAAACATTGTCTTGTTATTTTCATTAGTACCTAGAGGTCAAAAAATTTCTCTCCATCATTTAGGGTTTCTCCTAGAAGTCATAATCCCAAAATTTAAATTTTTTCCCTTAAAGATTTATTTGTCCATCCTTAGTTGTTATATAGCTAGTCTTGCATTTTTGATAATTTCCTAAAATTAGAAAATCCAAAAAAATATTTTCTTTCCTAATTCATTGCCATAGTCAAATCATAACTAGTCTTGCATCATTATTGATCATTTCCCAAAATCAAAAAATCCCAAAAAACATAGTTTCTTTCCTTAGTATTTACCATAATCAAATTACAGCTAGTCCTGCATTTTTATTGATCATTTCCAAAAATAAAAAAAATCCAAAAACATAGTTTCCTTCTTTGTTGTTGTCATAGTCTTGCATAGTCCATCTTGCATTATCATATTCTCATTCTTGAACTTCTAGATGCCATTTACTCGATCAAAGAAAAAAAAAGGACAAATAGACCCAAATTAGGATCCCAATTTCAATCCTACCAGTTCCATGAATTTCAAATTAAACACTCCTATGGGTTCACAAAGACCACCCAGATGTGGGGCTACCTTACCTCCTCCTAGTGATGAATATTCCTTGGAAAACATTCACACAAATTTCACCCAAGAAGACATATAAAATGCATCACAAGATCCTAAGGTCCTTGTTGTCATGAATGTCTTATTATCAGCATACCCTAATAGATTCTTCCATCTTCTTTCTTAAAATAGGGTCAAAATACTCTTTGGTTTTGACACCTCCACCATTGTTGAGGATAACCAAACTATTTCTACTACGACTACACTATCACACTCCTCACAAGTGTCTACTAGTCTACCATCTAGTATTGCAACCCGTGCTACCACACAAGTTGCAACTTCAGCAATACCATGTGGGATCCAGTACACAAACCCACTATTAAATTCAACATAATCATCCACTACCAACCTCATGTCCATGGGTCAAAACTAGAATTATAGTGTAACCTCTAGTATGTCAAAGACAAATGAAAGTACCATATCACTAACTATACCAGTGACTACTATGACACCTATCATATAAATTCTACTAGCCCCTAGTGCAAGTACTACAACCAATACAATGACCCAAGGAGGACCTTCCAACCAAAACCCTAGTGGTACAACAGTTAATCTCTAAGGAACACCTTCCAACCAAAACCCTAGTGGTACAAATACCAATTTTCAAGGGGTCTCCTTTAATCAAAATTCAAGTGGACAAAATGCCAGAGAAATACCTCAATTTCATCACACAAATACTTTTTCTAAACCAATCTGACATTTACATATTTCACACTACAAAGTATGTCCACTTATGTCCCTACTTATGCACATGCCTCAAATATGTATCCACGACCCCAGCGCACTTATGTGTATAATCAGACACCCATGTATTAACATCAAAACACATTTTTGGATCCTAATCTTGATTCTAATACAAAAGCTCCTCCTACACCTACTAAGATATTAGCACAATATGTGAAAATCTCCAAAAAATGATGTCCAATATGAAGACTAGAGGCACAAAGAAAATGTACACCATAGAAGACTAATGTCCCTACCCATTTGACAAAACTTTGTACATGTCACCATTTCCCTCCAAACTTTGTACACCCTTTGTACATGTCCAATATGGAGACTAGAGGCACAAAGAAAATGTACACTACAAAATACCTATGTCCCTACCCATTTGACATAACTTTGTACTCCCAACATGTAGACATGTTTTTTGAAGTTGGTGAACAAGGTTTAAATGTTGAAAGAGGATTGACTATCAAGGGAAAAAATCAAAGGAAACAAAGAAAGAATTGAGACCAACCAATATAACCAATCTTTGACCAATATAAATATTGGTCTCAAAACAAAAATGTCACAAATGATGGTGTTGTTGATGCCAAGGCTATTCATGTTGCACAACCTATCATACATCTACAAGGAGAACCCCTTCATAACATGTTCAAAACTAATTAATAATGCCCCTTACAATCACAATCAATCAACCAGTATACCTATTGAACAACAACATGAACCATGGAGAAAAAACCCACGACGCACTTTCACACCTCTCACTGAACCACTTGAGGTGGTTCTAAAATGATTGATCCAATCTAGTGCTATAACATTGCTAGAAGTACAACACTATTATCTTGGGACTCTTAAGCCATCACGGTGTAATGAAAAGGATTTTTGTGAATATCATCACACAAAGGGGCATTAGTGTTAGGGTTTAGGAAGTTATGAGCAATACACAATATTAAGATAATGCAGAAATATAGAAGATAAAAGAAACAAATAACACAAATAATTAACGTGGTTCACCCAATATGGGCTACAACCACCAAAGAAACAACCTTCCACTTATTTTATTATTCAGCAAAGAGAAAAATACAATATGATCTTTTCACATTACACTGCCACTTATTTATAGGCCTTTTAGGTAGTTTACCAATGTTGGTTAACAAATTAACCCTAAAAAACTCTTGATGAGTTAACCTAGGGAAATGCTTGACGAGTTAACTAGAAAAATTTGACGAGTTAACCAAAACAAATCTCAGGTCATTGCCTCAATCCCCATGAATTGTTAAGAGTGTTCAATATAGCGTGATCAATCACCACGTACCAACAATAAGACATCCAATTATTTTCAGCTTAAGCATATTTTCCAAGATCTAATTGAATGAGAAGAGATAGAAGTTAAAGATAGTCCTAGAATGACTAACAATGATCACACTATCTTTAAATATCCTCTTCATAATCATGACAAAGGTAATGACTTTAGGTCTTGGCAACATAATAATGCTAATTTCGTCAATCATATCCATCATGACCCTAATCACACTATTTATGTTATTATTGCCTGCGATCAAATCCATGACTATGTAGTAACTACTAGAAGATCCAAGATTACTATCTAGGTACTTCCTTCTAAGTCATATACCCCATCAACCAGTCAATGCAATGTCTTGGGCCAATTAAAGAGAACTCCTGCACAAATATTCATAATTGAGTTGTTTTGTATGTCACCTAATCACAAAGCAGTCTTTGACAAAGCCTTGCAAGAGTCTTCCATTCTAAATGACATAAATATTAATGCATTTTAGGCCATGTTCAAGCATCTTTATACTACATACCATGTCACATTCACTAAGTATGATTCACCTACCCACAAGTCATTTCACAATGATCTATTTCACCTTGAGGTCTATGTCAATAAAAACAAAATTCGATGAGTCTTACTAGATGGTTTCAATATTTTTACCCTCAAGTTGGTTAAAATATTAGGATTCTCTTATAGTTGTGTGGACCCTTAAAATAATATCATTATTAGAGCCCATGATGATGTAGAATGCCCTTCAAAAGGCTTCATCACTTTGCCTATCAAAATTGGCCCAATCACACATGAGATGGCATTCCAAGTACGTGATCTTGAGCTCGTCTATAATATGTTCCTTGGTTGATCATGGATCCATTCCATGCACACTGTACAATCCACCTACCACCAATCTTTGAAGTTCCCCTATAATGGATCATAAATTATAGTCCCAAGTGACAAAGATCCTTTCTTATATTATACCAATCTAAAGGGGTTGACTGCTAATCAAGTTAATATCAATCAAGTAGCTTCCACTTCATCACCTCCAAATTATGTTGAACCATCCACTATTTCCAAAGTCTCCACTTCATCCACTCCATCCATTCCATCCACTTCCTTCTCTAAGCTCAAGATCAATGTCCAAGACAAAGTATGTGGAGAATACACATATATTGATTACTTTTGTGTGGGAAAAATTCGTCTCTCACCATGCACATATGAGAAACCAAGAAAGCCACTAAATTGCAAGAAAAAAACTCACAGTCATATATGGGCCACCCATAGTCTTTACCAGGCATAGGGAACTTTATGAAGAATCCATAGAACAAGATGTGTCATATTGGCTCTATAAAGATGAGGAACCCCTTCTTATAAAACTTCCTTTACATGATTATGGGAGAGGTTATACCATAATGCAGGAATAAGGATATAATGGGTGTAGTGGTCTTGGAATGAAAAAACAAGGTGTGATAGAAAAATACTCCCAAATCCTAATCCAAAACATAGAGATCTAAGGTATCATTCATTGGAAGAAATAACCACGGGTACTAAGTTTCCTTGCATAAAGATCATTTGTGCTAATGATAACGTCGAGACACTTGAAGAAGAAAACTATGAAATTGATTCACATGACTGCAAGTGGGATACCCCTTGCACATCTAGAACCTATGACTTAAATGATGTCTTTACCAATTTCAGTAACCTATCTTTAAATGCTAGACCCATAGATAGATGTGCTTGGATTGAAACATTTTGGAATTCGTCTGAGACGTCTAAAGTCCCTCCATTTGAATCACGTGAATTTTTCTCTGACTCTTATTTAAACACCATTTCGCTCATTTTCATATCCTATGTTGAAGGCAATGATACCAATTCCCTAGTATACTCTGAGCTTATATATTGGGAACAATAAGATCCTCCACACTTAGATCTTTTTGAGAATGATGAAGTTATTTCTAAGTTCATGGGACTTCGAGGTTCTATGCCAATAGGGGACCATAAGGCCAATTTTACTATTGATCTTGATCATGCAACATACTTTGGGGAGTCGTGTCCAACTTCAAGTCAAAAAATTAAAGAAATAAGACAAATGAAAGATCTATAGGTGAAAACTGAAAGGCACCTCTAGATCACAAAAGAGTAAAAACAAAAATGGTATCTTTTGGTGAAAACCTCCCTCAGGCACTAGAGGATGGAAGGTTGGACACACTTCCCATCATTTAGGAAAGACCGTCACTACTGGTATAATAGAAAAAAGAAATAAAAGTTGGCACTAAAGAAA
Source organism: Thuja plicata (assembly GCA_018584345.1). NCBI lineage: Eukaryota > Viridiplantae > Streptophyta > Pinopsida > Cupressales > Cupressaceae > Thuja > Thuja plicata. The sequence continues at coordinate 1,317,365 of MU226593.1, forward strand.
CCAAGAGGATCATACACCTTGTAGCCTCACTTCTCTTGAGGAAAGAGAACAATTCATTTAGTTTTTCAAGGAGAGACATATCAACTTTGCATGGTCTTATGTTGATATGCCAAGGATAGACCCAAAATTTGTCCTCCATCATTTACCACTCAATCCAAAAGTAAAGATAGTAAAAAAAACTCCAAAAGATGCATCCAAAGGTTGCCTTGCAAGTCAAGGTTGAGCTTAATAAACTATTATATGTTGGTTTTATCCAGCCTATAGACTATGCAGACTGGATATCAAATTTGGTACCAATCACCAAAGCATCTGGGAGCATTAGAATTTGTAAATATTTCAAAGAATTCAATAACACATGCCCCAAAGATGACTTTCCATTACCCAACACTAATATGATTATGGATTTAACAACAACTATGAAATGTTATTATTAATAGATGGATTCTTAGGCTATAATTAGATCTTAATTTCTCTTGAAGATCAACATAAGACAACATTCACTTGTTCCTGGTGATGTATTGTTATAATGTTATGCCATTTGGTCTAAAAAATGCAAACATCGCCTACCAAAGAGCCATGCCTATTATTTTCATGATCTCATGATTGACATCATGAAAGACTGTGTGGATGATATATTGTCAAAATAAATTACCGGAGATCTTCACATTAACATTCTATCAATAATATTTGACATATTGGAAGCATAGAAAATTAGGTTAAATTCTAAGTGTGACTTTGGGGTTACATCAGGGAAGCTTCTAGGTTTCATTGTATTTCATAATAGAATACAGTTAGATTTATAAAAAGCCAAAGCAATAATTGAGATACCTCCTCCTAAGAATATCAATCAACTAAGGAGTCTACAAGGGAGGCTATAGTTGGTAACAAAGTTTATAGCACAACTAGCAAACAAGTGTCATCACTTCCAATATTTACTTCATTATGATGTTTCTTTCATATGGGAAGAAAAATCTCAAAAGTCATTTTATACCCTAAAGAATTATTTGTTGTCAAATCTTGTCTTAATGGCACCACAAGTAGGAAAGCCTTTACTCCTTTATATATTAATGACTGCAACATCTCTAGGTGTCCTAGCACAATATGACTCTGAAGGAAAATATAGGGCTATTTACTACATCAGCAGAACACTTGTGGGATATGAATTAAACTATTTCTCCATAGAAAGAGTGTGCCTAGTAGTAATGTTTGCTTCTCAAAAAATGAGACACTATATTCTTATTCATTAGAAATTACTCATAGCTAAGATATGCACATCAAATATATCCTTAGTAAAGATAAACTAACATGAAGGCTGGCTAAATGGGCTATGATCCTTAGATAATTTGATATAGAGTATGTTGACAGATGAGAAATCAAAGGACAAGTCATAGAAGATCGTTTGGCCAATGCTCCTATACCATATAATCATCCCATCTTGTCAAATTTTCTTGATGAGGTCATATTCCTAGTTGATACACCTATACAATGGTGCTTATACTTTGATGGTTCCTACACAAAGAAGGGTTCCAGGGTTGGAATATTGTTTATCACACCTCAAGGTGACTCGATCACCTGATCTTATAGGCTCAACTTTGAATTTATTGATAACATGGTATAATATGAGGCTCTTCTCATAGGTCGTAAGATGGTTTTCCAATGGAAAATTAAAAACTTGAATGTCTATGGAGATTCATATTTGATCATTAACAAGGATAATATGTGATACCATACGAGATAATGGTCAATGACTTCAAGAAATATTTTGATTGCCTTGTCTTTGAGAATATTCCTAGAATGTAGAACAAGGTAGTTGATGTAATGTATCTTATGGTCCCCTCCTTTGAAGTCCCTTTATTGAGTTTGTGTGTGAAATTATTTAACCTAGCTCGCTATGGTACCATGATATTCATGCTTATTTACATTATCAATACTTATTAACTAACTTGTCTCATAACCAATACAAAGCCTTTAATAGGCAAGCTTCCTGATATATTATCATTGTTGACACCCTATATAGGAAGAGTCTAGACGAAACCCTCCTCAGATGTCTTAATGTTTACTAAGCACAAATGACCCTAAGTGAGGTACATGAAGTTATTTGTGGGGCTCATTATAGTGGCCCTAATTTGGCCAAGAAGCTTATATGGATTGGGTACTATTATTGGCCTACCTTGGAAAAAGATGCCTATAATTTTGTACAAAAATACCAAAAATTTCAGGTCCACATGGATATCATATATGTACTAACACAAGAATTCCAACCAATCAAATCTCCATGGTCATTTCTATAGTGGGGACTCGACCTCATTGGCAAAATTCATCCCTCGTGCTCCAATGGCCATTAGTACATTATGAATGATACTGAGTATTTTATGAAGTGGATAGAATCCATATCCATGACCTATATTATGGGTAAGAAAATTTACAAGTTCATCCTTAACTACCTCATTTCTTGGTATGGAGTTCCACTTTTCATCATCACATATAATGGTACGCCATTTAAGAATCAAGATTTCCACAACCTTTATGCCAAGTTTCATATCAAATAACACTTTGCCTCACGATATTATCCACAAAGTAACAATCAAGCTAAGGCATCTTATAAGACCAAATTGAAAATCCTAAAGCATACTATTGATGAAATTATTCATGACTAGAACATTCAAATCAATCATGCCCTCTAGGACTACCATACTAGCATTCACAGTCCCATTGGATCTACACCATATTCCTTGGTCTACAAATCAGAAGATATTTTTCCAATCAAGCTCAAGTTACCTTCCTTGTGTGTATCATTGTATAATTTTATCACAGGTGAAGACTACCAGGTATCTAATGAGACCATTTACTGTCTCTATGTTATTAATCTTTATACTCTATTTTTAAGTATTACCAAAACATTTGTGGAATTATAATCAGTTGAACTTATGTCAAAGTACAGTTAGAACCATTAAACCCATGGGTAGATAGTTATGTCATGTTTGTCGATATTATATATATTGCAGTATTTCATATAGCAATTAGAATGTGTGTTCTAATATTTGGATCAATTTGATTAAGTTTACTTGTATGAATATTTTTTCATGATAACTAACCTGCTAGGAAGTAGGAGCCGCTTGAGAGTGGTCGATAGTATTTAAAGAGGATGTTGAAGACCAGCTACGATGGGTGACCATCATGGCACTAGAAGACACGACTACTACAAATGAGGAGCCACTGTTCCAAAAATATAGGAATGTAGCACTGCTATATTCCCTCTTGGTCACCTAGACTTCATTTCATATGTCGTGGGCTGTTACGTTTCCTTTTTCCTTGCTGGCGTGATTTCAGACAGATCTTTCCTTTTTTGTTTTAGAATAAAGTGTCGATCCTCTATTTATAGGGATTGGACTGTTAGTTTGTAAGTTTAGAAGTTTTGGGGAATACAGTGTTTTATCTTGCACAGCAAGTTCATTTCTATTTTTATGTATCATTCTTATGTAACCAGTTCTTGAAATATAATGAAGTGACTTTTGGTTTATCTTTTGTGTTAATAGATTAGAAGAAGCCTGTTGGAAACAATTGTTTAAATTGTGTGTTGTCCTTGATGTTACACAAATGTCATATCAGTCATCAGACAGAGTCTACCGAGTTCAGAATGTCATATCAGTCATTAGACAGAGTCTACCGAGCTA